>JBBPDE010120487.1:7010-20517 GCA_037974605.1 Nannopetersius ansorgii
CGTGGCTGTGCAAAACAGCATACACTGAAAGCCAACATAGACAACATATAAATACTTCAAGGTAGAAAAGAGAACTGGTACGTGCCTTCTTGATGCATTGTGTATGCTGCCACGGTTCATGGGCTTTAATTGCTTGCATTTCACACACAGTGCTTTTTAGAATATGATGGGATAATGCCAAAGTTTCCTTAATTATAGAAAAGCTAAGCTGATTTGCATGGCCTAAGGTATGGCATGTAATTTGTCCCAGAAAACTGTCAAAACTGGTCCTAAAAGAGTTTCACAAACGCATTATATATTCTGTCATGAAACTGTCATCAGCTTGATAAATGGCATTGCTCCAAGAAATCTATGCATAAATCAATGAGCAGCAAACTAACAAAAGCCACTGTATAAAGGTACTGCTCCCACCAAGACATTTCACCTTCTATAACAATAATCCATTTGAGCGAAAGTGTGGTGTTCATATCTGTTTCAATGTACACTACCAGTCAAAAGTTTGGATACATATTCTCATTCAGTGTTTTTTCTTTGTTGTTATTATTTGATGGTGATGATGGACTGTGGTTTCCACTAATATAGTAATGACGAAGAACATCTTTTAATTAAATACCTTTCCAGGTCGATACCCAAAGAATCTGATTGAAAAAATGCCAAGAGTGTGATGTTTTCAGTATTAATCTATGATGTAGTCAATAATAAAATCGAAGGAAATCTTTAAATTAGGTGGTAGTGTACCTTCTAGACATCTTGCGTCTCAAGTCTGTTCCATTTAAGTATTTATTCTAGTTTTATTCTGGTATTTTGTTCTGGTGTCTGTTTTTTTCTGGTTTAAGCAGCTATTGAGTATTGATATATGTTCACTGGTTGGAACATGCAACCACTGTTGCTCTCACCGGATGTTGACAAATATGAAAGCGTGTTGTCAGATTACTATAAATGATTCAGAAACAAATGCGTCAAAATCAGCTGCTTGGTGCACTGTTAAAAGCAAGAAAACAGTGGTTAATAAACTGGTGAAAATAAAGATTCATACATAGTTTCTGGCATATGAATGTCAGTACTGGCCTCAGCCTATATTAGTCAAGCCTAGGCTTGATTATACTCTGAACTGCAAACGTCTCTCAGTCCCAAGCATTTTATTGTAACCAGTCCATTTTGACACTGAATTACTGGACATGAACTTTCCTGTCTGTGTCAGGAGCTGTAGGTGACCTGGAACAGAGCTCTGCTGCTCCAGCACCCTCTCTCAGGTTTACAGGCAGGCCAGGGCTGATAAGAGAGTCCCAAAGGACAGAGGGAGCCTTGGCTGGCAGACAAAATATGTAATCTCTCACCAAAATCGATTTCCTCACCATCAGAAATCGAAGAACAAAGAGCCGTCACATCAGAGACATATCCTTCGGCTGGACCTCAGTAAGAAATCAGCCGAGGTTAGGGCTGTTCTCCATCAGCCTAGTGTGACATTTTTAAACTAACCTTCAAGAGGTTTTCTAAAGGGTAAGAGCAGTAGTAGGGCTGGGCCAGCAGGGCATTAAAGGCAAGCTAATGTGTCTTAAAATGTGTTTTAAAACTTCAGACAGTTATATTTAGGTCATTACTGAATATACATTTAAAATGTATACAGTGCTGGTAAAACTCTGTTCCCCGACAGAATATTTTGTTGTGTAATGTGTGTATTTATTTTATTTTGGGGGTTCGCCACTGGTTATATTAGAAAGTAATGCATTATTAAAATAACTATATCTTTTCAAAAAGGTCCAACAATAACAATAACCAACCATGCATAGCCCTTTTGAAGATTCCAAGATTTCACAGAGTTGTGAGAGACAATAAATAATGCACACTTATATGTGTGGCCATAAATTATGCATTATCATCATGCAAACTGACACTGTGTCATTGCCAGTTCATGGTGAATTTTTAATCAATGCTTTTTTTGGGGGGAAAGCATATTTTTTCTTCTATATGGTAAGTAATTCATTAAAGACACCAAGAGTGGTGCACCATCATTACTATGAAGAAGAGCCTTAGATGTAGTACCGAATTTCTATTTTCCTTATCTAGTTGCAGCAAGGTACTAGGACCAAACTGCAGTTCCAAATGGCCAGCAGGTGGCAGTGGTTCAGTATTCTGTGGAATCATTGCAATAGATCACAGGCTGATAGGCTGATAGGCTGATCTTTAGACTGAACCTGAGAGAATCCTCATGAGAACCTGTTGTTTTTCTATAGTCTCTTTTTTCGGCTTAATGAAGGTAATTGCTGTCAGTGCAATTAAGCATTGCTCTGAACTCAATAGATCTTTGTGTACTCGAATCAATGCTTCAGGCCTTATGGTCTAAGGCCCCGTGCAGTAAAAAGCCCCTGGGCACTGGCCCCACTGGCCTGGTCAGTAATCCATTTCTGGTTATAAGGGTTTACTCTTAAGGTGTAACAATTTCAAAAGTTTCAAAATATAAAATGTTGAAATGTTGAAAAATCAAAATAAATAAATGTTATACATTTTTATACATTACGTTTTATGAAATCTGTAATACCAATATGCCTCCTGCTCTGTTCTGAGGGTCATTCATTTGCCAACCACGCATCCTATCAGAATAAAGTGGCTGGTGAGAGTAGAAGCTGTCATGCATGCATGCGCCCTCAAGTAGCGGCTTTTTTCTGAAGTTATCATCATAAATTATACATTTAATATTTGGGACTGATACAGCCAAAGTAATCTGAGCCAAATCAATCTGTATAATGTATACTTAGAACTCTAGAGCTCATTAGTGCTCTATAAGGAAGAGACTTTAATGCCAAAAATATTAATATGGAAGTGAATCAAAACTGAAAATTCCATCAAGCCTGAAAATGTATGTAATCAGACCCCTATTTCCATCCCTCCTCGTCTATAAAATGTCTTGTCTATAAAAACATTTTTTGTCCAGATACTAAATGGTGTAAATGGTCAGCTGTTTTCTTAAACTTTGCTCTGACAGAAGGAAAGACTCTTCTACCTGCATGAGGAAGTCAAATCTCTACCTTTTGCACCTTTAGTCTACTCTTCTCCAGCTCCACCTCTTTCCCCGTCTCTCTTTCTCTCTTGCTCTCTCTTTCTCGCTCACGCTCGGCCCCTCCCCTCCTCTGAAACTCACAGCCTGAGAGCGCTCTCAAATAGGAGCACACTTCAAATTCACACAGCAGAGTGGGTCAAACTCATCTCTTCTCCTCCTATCCTGCTTTCGTCTTCTACGTTCTGCTTGGCCTGGTCCTGCACTCCTTCTCCAGCCCAAGTGGTGCTGGAGCACCCCCTGCACTGAATAGTTTGGTGTTTTTTCTGCTCTAATACACCTGGTCTACCTGATCATCTAATTAAGAAGTTTTTCTGGGGTAAAGTTGGGTGTTTTAGAGCAGGGAAAGCATTGCAACGTGCAGGACAGGGGCTCTCCAGGTCCAGGGTTAGGGACCTCTACTGTAAGGAAATCTCAAGGGCCCTTCACAGCCTGGATTTGAGGGCCTGGGGGTGCCTGGGGCTGCCCGGCCCCTGCAAGCCCACGACTCAGGGCACCTGGACACTGGGGAACTGGAGCGTGAACGCTGAAGCAGAGTCAGGAGGGCATGAGCCAGACCAAGGGGCCATGCTGAGCTCAGTGTGGGAGACGGAGGGACTGCAGACGCTTGGCATTGTGGTGATTGTGTGCGCCTCGCTTAAGCTGCTGCACCTCCTCGGACTCATCAGCTTCTCTGAGGGTAAGAGAGGAACATGCTGGATATATGGGTTCAGACATGTAGCCTGTTAGTGTGAAGAAATGAGATTTGACAACTTGCAGTGAGCATGCTGTGGTGGAGCTGTTGATTCATGAAGTCAGCAAAAATGAATGCTATCTTTTAGTCTTAGAAGTTGGGCTGGACGCTGTCACTTAGTTACAGAAAGATGAATAAACAAGAATATTGTTGATAATCATTTGGTGTTTTATGGCATGTTGCATTATAATAATGCATATTCTAAGTTCTCCTGATGATACATCCTCGACAATCTTCCTGACAGGGATGTCAAACGATAAAAAAAAAAAGTGGTGTGTTTCAGATCTATGAGTGGACAAAATAAGCGTTGTCAGAATTTATGTTTCGTGCAACAATTCAGTCATTTCATTTTCATCTATTTTATGGACCTGAACATAAAATCAAGAGAGTGCCTGCAGTTTCCAATTTTCATCACCCGCATCCAGTGAGATCTTCCAAATCCTTTACTGTAGCCCTCTCGCTCTCAGTCATACTGCTTGTTTCTCGTTTTAGTTGTGGTTCCCTGTTCTTTTGAGATTCTTGATTATGTGCAGGCTCTAAGGAGTAAATGTAGCTTTTCACTTTGCAGTTGCTTTTCTTAGTTTGCTGCTTGTTGATATATCCATAGGTCTTCTGTTTAGGTGTTCTTCCGAATTACTTCAGTTTCCAGCCTCCAGGGTGTGTTTTTTCTAGTTAATCATACTTCAGACTTAGACAGGTTCTGTGCTAAATACATTTACCATGTCAGTTACGAAAAAAAATTGATCAAGTGAGACATTAATGGATCTTGCCACTTAAAATCTGCTTTTGAATGGCAGGGCTACCATAACAGTACACAGCCTTCACTTACAAGGATGGTTTGATGGGTTTTACTATAAAAACATTAATAAAATTTGTACTAATAATAATTGAATGCATTAATGCTAGTTTTAAGTTAGTTTTATAGCCTTTTAAAGTTTTTTCTTAATTTGTTTTCCAGCAAAAATATTTTCAAGCGGATTTTCTCTTTTACTAATATAATGAAAAGTGACAGCTCCATTTGGATTTTGCTAGGAGTTGTCTTGTCCACACAACATGCTCATCCCTGATTTGAAGAAGGTGTTGTATGTGCATATGCATGAAGAAAGTCCACTTTACAACGCTGTTGGCATGGTACAATGGTGAGGAATGAGAACATTTTGGAAAATGTGCTAAGTATTGTAACTGAAGTATATTACAAGTAGGTGAGAGCATTTGGCATGCTCCCACACTTAAAAATATTGAGTTTCAGCGGCTGCTGTAAATAATTGTAATTTAAGCAAGCTTCTTTCTCCTGTGCTCCCAATTTTCAGTCCATAATGTCCCAGAGAATTTAGTTCACAGCATGTAGAAAATAATTCTGGCTTGTCAGCGTCAGCCTACATCATTTTTGTGAATCCAACTTGAATATAATACTGTAGTGAATGTGATATGGGTGCCCTTGCTTAATGGATCTGTGAAATGAGACCTGCAAGCTTACTTTTTTGGCAAGATCCAATGTGGTCAGAAGTATGCTTTACAGGGAAATTTTAGCCTTGCCCAGCCCTTGAAATCTGATCATTTTGCTCAGTTTGATTAATGAAAAGCAGCTTAGGTTGCCTGTTGGTTTTAGCTTTAGGTGATTTGTGGCTTGTGCTCGTCATCTTTGTGCTCATCATCTCTAAAGTACATTTACATACAAACTCATTTAGTCACACTTACATACTGTAGGTACTAAAATTATGTATTTTACCTTAAATGCAACATTGAGGCTATTCGTTAAGTTTCGATTGTTATGAATAGAAAAGCATTCAGAGTTTGTGGTGATTACATCATCCACTACTGAATTACAGTAAATTCTGAACTTGATATCACGTGTCTTCTAAAACCCAGCATTTTTGGAGCAGCACAGTGCCAGCTTTTCAGGTTATTCCGTGTCATAGCTGTAGTGTTTCATTTAAATGGGTCATTTAACGTCATTAGACAGCCCGGGCGCCGTGTGCCAAGGTGAGACGAAGCTCAGCTGGTGCTTTTAGCCTTCTGCCCGAAGTCATCAGGCAGAGCTGTTTGTTTTCCTAGTCAGGCTTCACCCTTCACACACCAAGCGAGCCTACTGTCAAAAAAATCTTTATTTCTCCCACTGAAAGCTAAAAGCAGAAAATCCTACCATGTCAATCATTTGCAAAATCCTCTTTTTCAAATGGTAATTGACTTTTCTACATTGTGGCATTGTTTATGTGCCACTGAGTGATGCCATTGAAGAACTATACTTGATTTCATGAAGAACCCTTTAGAGTATTGTTCTTTAAAGAAGAGTTTTGTTTTTTTTTAAACAAGTGATTGCTATTGCAATTAAGAACGTAGTTAAATACAGCTTTTAGCCACACCCAGTCAAAGACTTGGGAATCAAAAGGGAAAGTGGAAAATGGCAGCTTTTGAAAAGGGGCCATTATAAATATCAATGAACCATTGTTTTCTGTGTGCTTCCAATTTTCTTCATAGTTAGTTTACAATGAAAGGCATATCACTAGACAGCAAGGCCGGCACTTTCGAAGGTGAGATGAAGTTCGGCTGGAGCTTTTTAGCCTCCTGCTGGAAACCATTAGGCAGATGTGTTTGCTTCCACAGTCAGCCGTCCTGTTTTGGAAACTGAAAATTTTGCATTGTTGCTTTCTCTCAGTGGGCTAGTGCAACCTACTGGAAATATGCAGATTCGTAACTTCATGGCAATGTTATGGAAAATTGAACACGTAACCTGAAAAATCCATTGCTTAATAGCGTTTTGGTTTTCTGACCTGGTGTGTTGGGGCAACTTGTTCAGATCCCTGCTTTGATTTACTAACAGCTGTGAAACTGGGAGTGATATTGACTGGTAGGATGCAGAATTCTACCAACAGCAGCACCTAACTCAGATTAACGACTTATTCAAAGAAGCAAAATGGATGGTTAAGGGGATAAGTTTGAGCAAGAATTCACTAAGCATATAAAAATTGCCGTACAGCATTGAAAAACTGACAAAATAACATCAAAAAAATGTCAAAATTACTATTTAATGAAACATGGAACTCTCTTAGAAGTACAAAATGTACATGCTTTAAAAAATAAAAAAATTTCCCATATTATGTTCCTGTTTATTTTTGATTTATGTTAAAAAGAGCTTGGTGCCCTAGTGGCCAAAAAGCGATCAGAAAAATGTGGGTTTGAATCTCAAGACTCTCAAGAATCTGCCTTGAGCAAGGTACTGTCCGCACACACTGCTCCCCAGGTCTCCTGGCTGCCCGCTGCTTCACTTGGTAAATATTTTTCGTTTAATACAGAGGAAGAATTTCATGTTGTTCACACTATGTGCCGTGGCGTGTTCACATATGACAGAATGGTCACTTTACATTTTATCAACATAAAACATAGTTTGTATCAAAGCGTCCCCTTCTTTCCTCACACCATGAATTCCACATGTATAAATGTTTGCAAAAATGACATATTTATTGTTTTTATTCTTTATTATTTTCCTCAAAGACCAAAATATTCATATAGTCTACACCAGTTTGTAACCACCCATTCACACACAAGGAGTGTTTCAGGCTGTATCACCTTTTTAATGTGATACAATACAGTTATTCATTTACATATATCAATCTCAAAGACTACTAATTCAAAAAAGTAAAATGATTATTTAAAAATTAACTGACTGCTTTGTATATAAACCTGGGGGGGGGTATACTACTACAGTAGCAAGAAAAATGTAGCATAGGAGGTCTTTAAATTTGATTCCTTAGATTTTTTTGAATAGCAGGTGGGCTTTGAGTTACTTGAACTGAGCTGAAGGTTTAAAGCTAAAGTATTTGTGGTTCACCAATGTGGTCTAAAATCTTTGTCTATTCAGTTATTCTGTCTCATTGCTGTGCAAGAAACGGTGTGATGGCTAGTCATTATCTCTTAATTGACAATGGATAGACTTTTCTCAGCCATTATATTACATTTCAGCCATTATCAACAAAGCAATCTCACTGATCCCTGACCAAGCATAAAGGGCGTTACAACACCTACTTGATTTGTGCGTCTCAGCAGTGTGGGTCTTAACACAGCAGTTGTTTCATAGCGTGCATTGAGGACTGGGAGGACTAATTAGGGTGTCAGGGAAGATAAATATTGCTCACCTCAGCTGTGCACTTCAGAGTGTACACACACACACATACACACGCTGGGCCTTAGTGACTCAGAAATACAGTGGGTGCTTATGTCATATTAACAGTGGCGCCAGCCATTAGCAATAGGAACATTGTGGCCACGATGGCGGCAGGCCCCTTTTCATCCTGGCCTTTGTCTCAGACATGTCCTTGTGCACAATTCACGAGCCCCTGACAGAGCTTTGAGTCTGAACTTTAGCCCGCAGACAGCGGAAGAGCCTCAGCAGATGAGCTATGGTAATGGGCTGTCAGGATCTAAAGCATGAGAGGACCTTTTCTTTTTTACCATAGTCATATTGTTTTTCTAACAATGTCATGAACTAGTAGGTAAATAATTAGCAGAGGTATAGCGTTCAGCCCAAACCTGAAGCAGCAGTCTTACAAATGAGACTTGCATTTCAACCTTTTTGGCCCTTTCAGCAAAGGCCATAGATTAGCAAGGTTTCAGATGAACAACCTTGATGAATTTTTTGTTTGTGGTGTTCTAAAAAGCAAAGTTATTTATCCTATAAAATGGTTAAACATAAGGATGGAGTTTTTATTGATAGTGATACTGATACTGGTTAGATACTTAGTGATGCTGTTACTGATACTACTCTCCATAATTTGGGGCAAAAATAAAGGCATCACATGAAAAGATGTGAGTTTTGAATTCTTTTCTGAAGAAAAAATAAGGTATTTTGTTTCCCGAGTTTCCTATATATTTAATCAGAGATGACTGATTGCTACAAATTTCTCATCAACAAATGTCTAGTGATGTGCAGAGTGTCGCTCCTGTCCCTCACACTGATCCAGTCTAATTTCAGCCATTTGGAAATGCAGCTATGTTAGAACACAGCATGCATAGCAATAGCAGTGCTGTCTGTACAGGATATACAGTATCTCTGCACTGACCAGTGATTTACTTTTACCAATTTAGCACCGATTTTCAATTCTCGTACCTAATAAAACATGATATCATGATATTCAATTACATTTTCATGGTAAATTATATGTTTAAGCAATAGAACATAACATCATGTCTATGGTTCGAGTGCTGGATATATCACAGCCATGATAATGTTATTTACACAAAATTTGGGGGTTTTGCATACGATTTTTATACAAATAGTTTTCACGACAGTTCGTTTGAGTAAAGAAAAAATAAAGCAAAGAACCCTTAAGCATTTTATCAAATGCATTTATATTGACAGTTTCACACGCTTTCAGGATGTCAGATGACTCTAAAAAAGTGGTTTCATTTCAGGAAGTAAAACATTTATAATATACAGCCCATATGTTTGGCTGTTTGCTATGGTGTTCTGTTACAGCTGCTGCCTGAAAAGCTTGCTAACAGGGACAAACAAGTTTGGGATTAGATCTAGGCCTGCTGTCACACACTTCTTCAGAATCCGGCCCTGTGGTAAATTTGAAGTATTTGTAGGATATTTGTGCAATGCACATCACATATTCTGCCATCAAAACTCAATAATATCATACACTGTGCTGCACTAAATATGCACTTCTGATGAAACAAGTATTGATATTCACAAGATGCTCAGAAGGGCTGTGTATTAAGTGAACACACCACAGTACACAGTGTGAACAGAACGAAATGCCTCCTCTGCAATAATGCATAATAATAATAAGATTTCATAATATTACCCACCTGACAAGGAATAATTAACCATTACTACTGGAAGAGGAGTAAGATAATGGTTATCTGCTGCAGTGTAAAGTAAATGTTTGCATAACTATCTGTGCTCAGTGGAATGGTAGTTATTGTCAAAAACCTGTAAGCAAGTGGGAATGAATAAAAGGCACTGGGTCATTCTCTTTGCCTCTGACTCTTTGGAAGCCTCTGTAATTCCTTATTTTTCACTTAGGTTGAAATTTGAATGATTGATGGTTTGATGTTCCCAACAAACTTGACAGATTAGTTTTCCATTGCGTGGTTCATGTTCTGACAGTTGGCTTCTTCTAGGCCTTTTTTCAATGGAGCATGGCTACACTGATTTGTTTTAAAATGGATCTGAATCTGATCTTAATGACACATACAGGTATTCATTGTTTAAGCAGATACTGAAGATACTGATGCAGTTGCCAGAAAAGCTTATCATGAAGAAATATTTGACAGCAACAATAGCATGGCCTTATATCTCTCTTCTTAAGATCTAATATCTATATATTAGATGTTTTAATAATATTAGTTAGTGTAGCAATATTTTACAGTTCCCCTAAGTGTAGTAGTAAAGTAAGAAACTTCTTAACTCTATTTTCTAAGCTCCAATGTCACATTGTGCAATAGTCTGTGTGTCCTTGTGCTAGCATTTATAGGCAGCTGTTGACATGACCTTTCCACTTAAGTTTCTACGCATCCCCTCAGGAGGTTTTAGCTGTAATCAGACGGTAGAAGGTGGACACACACATTTGTGGAAGTGTAATTGGAAATGTTCTGGTCTGTTAATAAAAGGAGCTTAATGGAAACTAACGGCTGTCCATTACATCAAGTACAGGTTCTGACTGGCTGGATTCAATTTGCCAAAAGGCATTGACCACGTCAGCTAAAGTGAGGTGTGGAGCAGTAATATATACAGCTAAATGGCCCTGCATTTTACGTCACAGTATTGATCTGCTTTAAGAAGAGGCTATAAGTGGAATATCAGTTATGAGTTAAGTAGTACCAAGGGATGGAGGGCCTATAACCATAATTAGTTATGGTTGCAATCAGGCAACCCCATGTACCTGTGACCCCAGTAAGGATTAAGCGGTTACAGAAAAGGAATGAATGGAATCAGGAAAAATCATTAAGAAGCAAAAACAGAATCAACAGGTTTTGGCTACAAAAAAAACGTTTTACAAACTGAAATAAACACTATTATTTAATTATTAAAGTATAATAATTCGATCCCCTGTTGAATTTGTATGTCTGCTGACTTAAAAAATATGCATTCATGTTTTTTCTTGATTTTTGGTTGATCTCTCTTCATAAAAATGAAACTTCCTCATTTTTCTTTAAGTCATTAAATTTAGCAGGGGATCAGATAATTATTTTCCCCACTGTATTTGTTCATTTGAGTTTGAATAGTATATATTTGTGTGGTAGTAGTAGTGTGTTTCGTGAATTCTGTTAGACCAATAAACATCATCCATCAGCCAATTTGTTTCTGTAACAATTCATAACAATAACAATTCATGATCACCCCTAGTCAAAATACATAATCTGTTTATTTTTTTTTACATGAGTAACAGCTGCATTTGTTAGACTTAAAGCAGAACTAAATGCAAAAGATCACAGACTGTCGGCAGGGGTTGTCTGCTTTAAATGCCAGTTGTGTCTGTACTCAGTCTTGATTCTAAGCAGAAAAAATAGCTCAATTTCAGTGAGAAAATCTATTGTGGTTAAGAAGCAAAGCACAAAATTGATCCCGAAGGGTTTACTGTTTTTTTCCCACTTTAATGCTGTTATGATGTGTGCTACATTTAGAGCTACTTCACGTTTTCCTTGTTCCACTACCAGACAGCCCAAAACACTTTACTGAACACCTTAAATATGAATAGATTAGAAACAAGGCTCCAAGCAATAGCAATTTCCGGCACACATCCTCGATATATGTGATACAAGGTCGCTGAGCTTTGAAGATAGACGCCTGAGGCACAAGTTACGAGTTTGTAATTCGTTGTTTTCATCAAAACAGTGTCGGCTGAATGTGCTCCATCATCATTTTTGCTCAAGTTTAATTAGCAAAGTAAATGTGGAATGATGTATCCCTGCAAATCCAGCTCCAGTGTTTTGCATGTTTATTCATAGGGCGTAGGTGCGCTTATACATAATTCATCAACTTATAGTTTAGAATTCAGTTTCTTTTTTATATCTGTAAATAGCCGTTTGTGGTTTGGAATGTTTAAACTCTGTTTACTTTGTCTGCCGTTGCAGGAATTTGTCTCATCTCCTTAATATCCTTGACAGCAGCACGTCTAATTTTATCCTGCTTTCCTACCTTGGCCTGTGTGGAATTGCAGACTTGTGTTAGTTTCCGACAACCTCATTAAAGGCAATGTTGACATTTCTCTTAGTAATTGATAAATGAAATAGAGGCCGATTTTCAAAGGCTAAATGACAGGGTGATTGCATTGCTGGTCACAGATAAACAAAAGCATCTATAATGGGATACAAGACATTCATTTAGTATCTAGTTTCTTTCAACAGGCTGTCATTTTTTGGATTGTAACCCTTTGGCTGCTTGGGAAAGCTTTGAAGTCAGCAGCAGATACATAAGTACTTGAGCAGGAGATGGCTGTGTATTTCATCAAAGCATGCGCATATTCAAGGGATGAACATGAAGGACGTTTTGGGGACTATCTTGTATTGGAACATCCAGTAGCTTAAAGCCATAAGCAGAACATATAATGCTATATATGAAAGTGGCCAATTCGAAAATGTTAATTATTTCTCCTTGCTGCTGATTGGCTGCTGCCATTTGATGCATCTGTGGCAGCTGCAGTCCAGAATTTACCCCGTGGAGCGTCTCGAGTGTTTCACTTGTTTTTCGTTTTGTTCTTCTTAAAGCCCAGTATTTTTATTGCTGTAAATTAAATTAAAAGAGGCTGTTGAGCTCAGTTGCTGTCCTGTGTCTGCTTTAACCGGCATGTCACTACAATATATTTTAGGCTTTTTTAAACACAACAACACAGTTTTACACTATATGCGGGTGCTCTTGGAACGTAGCGAGGTGTTACTGTAAACATAAATTTAACAAACTCTGTTGAAATAGTTGGTTTTGTGATGTCACATTTTTTTTTGCATGTCCACCTATTTAGCCAATAGCAGTTCAGTTCCAGCAATTATGTTGAAGTTTCAAGGAATGTTTCAGCCCAGACTACTTTTTACTGGAACACAATGCATAGCCAATTGCAACAGAGGCCATTTTCTATTTGTGCTTCGTTTTTTGTTGCTATCATGCAAACCATAAGAACTGATTTTTGGTGTGAATATAGCAAAAATATTTGTCACAACAGACCTTTCATATGCAGAAAACCCCACAGCCCTGCCTCTTTTTAATATGTCCTTTTTTGTAGCAACTTATGAGGGTCTTTTCTGCCTTTTGGCAAGAACTTGTCGTTGTTCCTTCTATATACAGCATGTCATAAAAACGAATGACTGCTTTTAAAGAATACGATTGTATTTCTGCCAGCAGTGAGGTATTCTCTTCATAACACATTAGTGTTCATCTTATTAAATATACCATAGGCAGCTGTAAAAGAAAAAACGATGCCCTGTAATTCCACAGAGCTTTACAGCTTTTAGTCCAGACTCGCCAATGGGCCTTTTGTTACGGATGCTCATTTGTTTCTGTTATGTGAAGCGAAGTCATTTCTACTGGAGGTGCAGAACGAAAGATATTTGACTGAGGTCTTCTTATAATTCATCAAATGGTTATTTTATTTCAGTTGCCTTTCTAAAGGTTTAAATGACAAACTTTGTGTGTGTGTTTGTGTTTGTGTGTGTGTGTGTGTGTGTGTGTGCGTGTGTGTGTGTGTGTGTGTGTGTGTGTGTGTGTGTGTGTGTGTGTGTGT
>JBBPDE010120685.1:8268-20508 GCA_037974605.1 Nannopetersius ansorgii
ACACCCACACAAACCCACTGCACCCATCCACACCCACACAAACCCACTGCACCCATCCACACCCACACAAACCCACTGCACCCATCCACACCCACACAAACCCACTACACACATCCCACCCTGGGCCTTCCACTGTTACAGGTTTGAGTGTAAAGAGTAATCAGCCTCTGATCCTTATTTGGTCCAGAAAATATGGAGAGATTGTAGTGCTACTCCTTCGCCTCTAATGTTAAGTTCCATTCTTCCCTCATCCCTCTCTCCTCTGCTCCGGAGCACCAAGGCTGTCGGTGTGGAATGTGTAAAGGAATTCCGGGTGGGCGAAACAGCACTGGAGGTTTCTTCACTGCACACAATGCCTTTGTGTTTCTCCCCTTGCCTCCCAGTCACGCAACAACAATGTTTGGACAAGTTCTCAAAACCAGGCTGTGTGTGTGTGTGTGTGCGTGCGTGTGTGCGTGTGCCTGTATCCAGGTCTGTTTTAACTGATGTGAAGTGAACGTGATCATTCTGTTATACTTGAACACACCTCAGCACACAGTGTGAACAGCACAAAGTTCTTCCTCTGTATTTAACCCATTCACCATTGGGTATGGTACCTTGCTTAAGGGTGCCTCAGAGGTGCGTGAGTAAGGTACTGGATAATCAAAATTTTCCTTAAGTTTTTCCTTAAGTCAAAAATATATTTTTGTAGTATGCAGTTTCATATACCATATATCATATGCAAATGCAGCTGAGAAAACCACTTGATTTTGAACCGTTTGTTATGCCATGCTAACATATACCAAATATGGGCCAAAGTACTGGGCTACACCTCTTCATTACTGAATTCAGGTGGCTCCTTACTGCCAGTGAAGGGCAATCTTAATGCTTCCAGTGACCAAGACATTTTTGACAACGCCATGCTTCCAACTTTGTGGTCACAGTTTGGGGAAGAACCTTTTCTATTGCAGTAAGACTGTGCCCCAGTGCACAAAGTCAGCCCTGACCTCAACCCCATCCAACACATTTGAGGTGAACTGGGACGGGCATTGGAAGCCAGGCCTTCTCGTCCAACATTGGTGCCCGGCCTCAGAAATGGCCGCACAAATTCCCACAGAAACTCCAAAATCTTGTTGAAAGCCTTCCAAGAAGAGTGGAAGCTGTTATAATTGCAAATGGGGACCAACGCCATATTAAAGTCTATGTATTTAAATACAGTGTCCCTGTTGGTGTAATGGTCAGGTGTCTCAATACTTTTGTCCATATAGTGAATCAAATACATGTGCTGTAGTTATGACATTTACTCCAGGCTGTGTTTTGAAAGAGACTCAACACAGGACCTTCCAGGCTCCTTAATTGCTAACGCGGGACTAAATGACTGAGGTTGACTTCAGGCCATACAGTGCTGTGCAAAAGTCTTGAGCCATAATATGATGCAATGAGGGGTGTTTCAAGACTTTTGCACAGGCCTGTATGTAAAAACATTCATGGTTACATCTTGATGATTTGCTGCTTAGTTTCTATACGCACCTAACAGTTTCCATATTAAAGACCCATAGCTACAAAACTACAAAAAACAACAACAGCAGCAAAAATAATAAAACTATTGCAGGACTATGTGGACTGGAAATACATGTGTTTTTCCATGTTATGGGATCTTTAATATAAAAAAGTGATATTTGTTGCAGTTGAGATAATGGCTTTGAAAAAATGATATTTCTGTTGTTTCTCACGCTTTAAAACTACATTTCCCATGAGGCTTTGCTCCTTTGCCGCTGTAGTAAGTTGCTCCGGTCTCTCAGCAGTTTCAGTTTGGTGAGGTTTGGAGCAGAAGTGTGGAGCAAAAGGATTTTTTTCCTGTTTGGAAAACTTTCAGCTTTTTTAAAAATGGATTTATTATTTTTTTCGGACTTGCCAACATACTTTTATTTAATTATTTATTAAGCAACACTGGATGTGTGATTGGGTCAGACAGCAGTCCTGGGATTGAGTTCAGCAGGAGAGCTGTATGTGTTGGTACCCAAAAGTGAACTCTGGGAGTTTATACTACAGAGTAGTTTCATCATGTTACTTCATCTTTGCTGGCCACGATGGCTGGAAAAGCTTCTTATACGAACTTTGCGTTCCACCTTAAATGGTGCAGCAGTTCTACTCTGGAACTTTAGACAGCTGTCCTGCTGGTGCTCCGTTTAAGGTGGGATGGAATATTAGACCTAAATAGCTGTCGAGCAAAAAGTAATGAGAGTATTAAAGAAGTATTAAAGAAGTCCAGGGACCTTTAAATGTGGAGTGGAAGACCTGCACCTCTTCTGGAACCCAGGTAGGAAACCTTTCATGTTCAACTAGAGTCCCATTCTCAATATAAATATGTGACTCAGCGGTTCCCATTGCACTGATGTAGGATCCTCAGGTCACTTTACCCTTGAGGGGTCTAAAGCCCCCCTGCACTGGGCTATGAAGTTCTCAATAGCAGATCTCACTAATGCTCTCGGGTTGAATGCAGTCAGATCCTCACAGCAATAATCCAACATCAGTACCCGACCTCATTAATGCTCTCGAGTCGAATCCAGTCAGATCCTCACAGCAATGTTCCTACGTCAGAACCCGACCTCATTAATGCACCCGGGTCGAATGCAATCCGAATCATCACAGCAATGTTCCTACATCAGAACCCGACCTCATTAATGCTTTCGGGTCGAATCCAGTCAGATCCTCACAGCAATGTTCCTACATCAGAACCCCACCTCATTAATGCTCTTGGGGCTGAATGCAGTCAAATCCTTTCAGCAATGTTCCACTATCAATACCTGACCTCAGTAAGGCTCTTATGGTTTCAATCAAATCCTTACAGCAATAATCCAATATCTGCGCTAGACCTTACTAATGGACTTTGGGCTAAATGCAGTCAAATCCTCACGGCAATGTTCCACCATCAGTATCTGACCTCACTAATGCTCTTGTGGTTTCAATCAATCAAATCCTCAGAGCAATGTTCCACCGTCTAGTGTAAATAAGGTACCAGAAATGGCTCTCTGCATTTCTGGTTCCCTGAAGAACCCTTTTAATGGGTGGTTCATGTGCCATGTTTGAAAATGAGATGTGAGGATGTGAAGACCCTTCTGATGGCATACAGAAGCTCTTGGCACCTAACAAGGAACTTGGCAGAACCCATGAACTAGTATTAAACCATTAGAGGTTCTCATTTACAAAAATGGTGTAACTAATGTGGTTTTTCTCGAAGAGCCCTTTGTGGGGAGTGCAGATCCACTGGGGTCGGCACTGCGGGAATTCTCGTCACTTCTCGTCCTCTCAGGGCTTCAAGCACAGCTCATCTTGAGCCTCCGCCACTCAAGAGAAGAGGGAAACATGCTTCAAGACCCTTTCCTACTGCTTACTTTATTCTTTAAAAAAAATCCCTTTCCTTGACTTCTCTATGACTTATGTATTGTGGGTGAGGTGTTGGCTAATTATTATGTGACAGTTGTTGTATAGATGCTCTGACTGCAGTATCTTAGTTAAATAGTTGACACAGATTTAAGCTGTTTTTCAGGTAAGAAACAGTCGTGGACTTCTGAAGCACTGAGAACGTGGCTCTGGATAAGAGCGTCAGCTAAATGCCGTAAACAGAATCAGGAATATGTTTGTTTCTGTCGCAGTATCTGAATTTTCCATGGATGTGATGGTGTGTGCGTGTGCGTGTGCGTGCGTGCGTGTGTGTGTGTTCTGTTGGTTCTGTGCACCTGGTCAGAGAATTTGTAAGAAGCTTTTACTTGGGGCTGTTATTGAGCTGTCTTGTGTGATTGTGGCAGAATTCAGAATAACAATCAGCCATTAAGTGCAATCAGTGTGTTTCAGTGCCTGCTAATAATGCACTCTGCCTGTGATGGCTGAGAGACCACCTGTGATCTGTGGAGACCGTTGTAGCGCTGTTTCTAACCACAGGATTGTAGAATCTGGGCCAGTGTGAAGGTATTAAAAGAACAGTTTGAGAACAAACCCTCCACAATAGCCCACTTCTCCCGAGATGCAGTCAATCATCCGAAACGTGTTTGGAGTCCGAATTTCACTCCTTTATTTTAGAATTGGAGCCACAAGGCCAATATTCACCCAAATCATTTCACATAAACACACCCCCAAAACCTATCTGGAGCTGTTCAAACCACACCCAGTTCTTCCTGAAACTGGAGCAGACGTGTGGTTTAGGACTCAATATGACATTTTGGTTGTGTATGGCGACTAAGCTGCAAAGCCAGTTCACTTTGTGATGTCACAAAAACAAACGGCACCAGTTTTTTTCACACGTCAAGATTTTCTACGTTTGTATGTCACTCGCTTAATATTTACTAAAATACACTCAATATTCTTTGCTAACGAATGTATGCGCTGTATGTTCGCCATTTCAACACCTTTACTAGCCAGAAATAAGTCACATGATTTATTCATAGCTACTGATAAAAAGCCTCTAAATATAAATGTAATGTGAATCATCAGACAACTGTTATTAAACTGCTATTATGGAGCCTAACAGTCAACGTGATGAAACAGTTAAGGAGTGCATTTCAATTTCAAGTCTAGAATTGGACTCGGCATGCACTGTTGTAGGAGTCAGACACGCACTGTCACAGATACTTCTGTCTTATAAAGGAAACTATGACATATTCATAGTTATTCTTGCAGCAGCTTTCCAACAAGAATAAAAAGCTGCAGTTTATGAAATATGTAAGTGGTGTGCAATACCTTTTTGACTGCTCCTGGAGAAAGTTGCTTATGCTACGACTTGCACAGAGACACAAAATATAAAATGTAGTACAAATTCAAAATAAAACCCTACTCTGAATACACTATGCTATATACACAGACTGCTGTTTTCAGGTGTAATATAATACTGTAGATAAATGAATTAAATTTCTGCTGAAGTAGTTTCCTAGTTAACACAGATAGTGGGTTGGAGCTGGTTTCTGTGCTGCATCTGTTGTTGCACATAATAGTGCTGTAAGTAGTGATGTACATGGTAAGACTGTTGCACGAGAGTGACATGCACACAGCGATATAGCCCCACGGTGGGGCCCCCACCCGTTCATATCAAGATTAGGTTTCAGTCCAGCCAGCTTTTTGAATGAGGCGAAGTACAGGGAAGCCAATCAGAGCAGAGCTCATTTACATATATCAGTCTTAAATGCACAGCAATGACCTGTTTAAATCAAAGGAAGGATATGGGCCTCTAAAGTATCATTTAAAATCATGTCTAAAAGAGTACACTAGGAGAGTATAAAATACACTTTAATTATTATTAGTGTGATTGGGTCAGTTTTATGTGTCATACTTTTTATTGCTGAATTTGGCATTCCTGTCATTTTTGAAATACTGGCAACATCAAAACAGCTGCTGATATCTGGTGCAGTTCATGTGTCTGTAACGTTTGGATCGATTGATCAGGGCCCGAGTATTGATTGCTTAAAAAAACAACTTTTGTGGTCGAGTCACCTCTGTAATATGTGGGGAGAGAGAGAGAAGACAGTCACGTCACCATCAAAACTTGTGATGGAGAGAAAGAATGTGATGACCGAAACGAGGAGAAACAAAAGCAGAGCAAAAGACACTAAAGCTCAGGTCAGGTATTAAAAAAGGTGTCACTGTTGAGGTTTAATTAAAAATGATCAACCCATTCAGCCACCATTAACTATAAAGGGCTTGGTAAGAGGCAGGGCATTTATGCAGAGGTGCATGGGATAGAGCCTTGGGTACTGAATCAGAAGGTCACCAGTTTTAATCCACAGTTTTTTGGCTCATTTCTCACAGAAATGCATCTAGTTTTATACTTATGTAAGCATGACAATGAAGTGTCGATGCATCAATATAAGAGGAATGTTGTGTTTACAGAACCTTGATCATTCAAAGATCTCTTGCTCACTCTTAACAGTAAAGTATCATTTACTAGTGATGCAGCAAATTTTTTTTTTTTTTTTGTCAAAACTGAAAATGAGGAAACAGTTGGCCAAAAAGAATTATTATACTATTAGGGCTGGGCGATTTGGCCTAAAATCAAAATCTTGGTTAATTGAACATTTTAACTCGATTACGATTAATGAACGATTATTTTATATTATTTTATTTTCTTGCCCTCATAGTTCACTGACAAGTAGGGATGCACCGATTGATTGGCCAGTGATCGGAAACGGACGATTTTTGGCCTGACCGACCTGATCGGTGATCGGCCAATCACTCACACGTATTGCGGATTTCAAGCCGATCTTTTTTGGGGGGTGTTTATTTATTCGTTTATGTATTACATTTTATTTATTTAAATTTTTAAAGAAAATTTGTTATGAAAAAAAAATCTTTATATTAAAGAAAATTAGATATTTGTTTGTATTTGAGGTAGAGCTGCCACTATCATATATCACTATAAAAAAAATAAACAGGGAAAGTAACTACCACGTTACATTAAAGTTGAAACCATTTTTTTTGTGTCGTTGTCGTCGACTACATGCAGCAGCTCTAATTTTCTGTTATCTGGGGAAACAATCAGTGTCGGAAAAATCGGTATCGGCCGATCACACTTATAAAAATATCGGTAATCAGAATCGGCCAAGAAAATTGCAATTGGTGCATCCCTACTGACAAGTTTTGTACAGTAAATATGCTCACATATTACAAGTGAAAGATTTTTGAATGAAGGGTGCATTACTTGATTTTAAAATACTTGAAGGAAACAAACACACTATCTACTATCTATATTTTTAAATGGAAAGTAGTCAAAATAATTGACCTGGAAAAATTTGATCGATTATAGGTTCTGAACGTCGATTTCAATTACTTTTCGATTAATCGCCCAGCCCTATATACCATTTTTTTTTTTGTAATATGGCCATTATGGCTGGGACTGTGTGTACTTACCTGACTAAAGTCAAGCATTGCAATTGCATAAATTAATATTCATGAATAAATCTGTTACAAAACTATGAAAATATTTATTTAGCATTCAATCCATGCACAATATAAAGTAAAATTTTCAATAAAATATTTTACTTGGCCCCATTCATGAATAGCCTAAAAGCATTATACAATTAATTATCTTCTCTCATAAAACAAGTGAATTCAAGTGCATTTTAATATGAACAAAGTGCATTCAGAACAAGTGCTTTAAAAACTGTTGAAACATTCTCTGTAGGCCTTTAACAAAATAATGTATTAAAACAAAGGCTGGCATAGACCAAATAATAACTGGAATCACTGGAAAACTTTCTTACCTTTTTCAAAAACAGACGGAGTGGGTGTGCTCGAAGGGTCTCGCCTCTTCTGGCGATCGGGATGTTTTGATTTTATATGATAAATGAATCCCGATGTTGAGAAAGTCTTTGTGGATGCACTCCCTCTAGAAATTTCAGCATTGCTTGCTTGACAAAAGGCTTTCCGTGTGTCTTTCTTAGATGTATCGACATGCGCCACACGGCAGACATTGTAATCCAATCTGGCGCGTGCAGGTAGCGGTGTCTGAATATTCGGTGCATCCCAAGTATTTAGGGTTTACACTATAAAATAGGCATTTTTGGGCATTGATTCAATCACATCACATATTTGCGTTTTTTCTCTATACGCAGATGCTCTTGGAACACAACCCCCACGAAAATATGCATACACTGAACGGCTGTCTCAGTGCTAGAATGTAAAATACTGATGTTGCCCCTAATTCTGGACGGCAGCTGCCAGAGTGTTGACTAAAGCAGTGTTTTTATATTTTTCCTCATTAAATAAACTGATTCAGGCGATCACTAATCAGTCCCTCATAAAGCAGGATGAGGTGCTTGGGTAGGAATTTAACAGACACTGGCATGGAGTGGTTGTCAAATTCATAGCGATGCTGATTTAAAATTAAATTGCAGTGGTCTTATTTTTTTCTGGAGCTGAATATTAGGACAGAGCTGTGCTGTGAATTAGCAGTTTAAGATGTGTGTGTGTGTGTGTGTGTGTGTGTGTGTTCATCTTTTTTAGCACTTTGCTGCCACCTTGTGGCCATTTTATGGTGGAGCAATTTTTGGTGCATGCATTTGGAGAGAAAAACAGCTGATTTATAATAAGTAGTGGGGTGTTATGGTACTTTTAAAAGGTGAATGGAAAACAAATTATAATTATTATTTATAAAATTTGCTGCTATTATGATTGAAAAAATGTGAACATATTATTGCCTAATGCAGTTGTGCATTGCTATTGTTATTGCTATAATTGATTGTGCTGCTACACAGCAGTTATGGTGTACCAAAATGCACTGGAGTCCATTGTGTCTCTGCTTGCTTTGTTGTTTAGCAGGTTTGACATCTACAAACATCAACAAGAGGCACAACAGGTTTGATGAACCATCTCAAATATGTAAGTACATTGAAACTCATCTGAGTGGGCTACTTTTAGTCTCTGGCAAGGGTGACCTTGTATCTTTGAGGAAGACACTTAACCCTCAGTTGCTCTAGGGGGACTGTCCCTGGAACTAATGATTGTAACTCGCCTTGGATAAGGGCGTCTGCCAAATGCCGCTTAACCTTTACTTTTAAAACCTCAGAGCCTCAGACCTGTGTGTTGGGTGATGTCCAGATATGGGTGAGCAGCGCCGTGTTAGCAATGTTGATGATGATAAAATAAAATATAAGTCTAATTTCTTAATGTTAAACTTTTCCAGACTAAGCGGCTCCAATTACGACGTCTATGGCAACAAAGTGCGTGAGCTATTGGTTGTCGATAAAATGTTGCTGCCTGTTGGATATATTTAGAACTGCAGTGATGGAGATACTTAAAATTATGGCTAATTATTATTGGGGCAGTTGGTGGCCTAGTGGTAAGGGAGTTACCCCTGTGATCATAAGGTTGTGGGTTTGAAGCCCAAGCCCACCACTGAGGTAGCCTTGAGCAAAGTACCATCCCCCCAAAAAACGCTCCCCGGGCACCACACCTTTGGTGGCAGTCCACAGCTTCACTTGAAGAATGGGTTAAATGCAAAGAAAGAATTTCACGTTGTTCATGCATGACTATAAGGGGCCATGTATGTAGTGTATTTTTTAAGGAGGATTTTGAGAATTAGTGCTGTCTTATGGAGCTTTGGTGAAGTCACAATCTTACATTTGAACATTGCCTCCAGGAATAGGGCTTAGGAACTTTGGCTTGTTTTTTCACTAAAGTTTACCAACCATCAGAGAACGGACTACAAAAGGAGATAATGGCTATAGTGCATCGTTTAAAACATGCGGAAATTCCCTGGCTCTAAGAACAACCCCCATGCCCTCCCCTTACACTGTGACTATTCTTCCTGAAACAGTATTTACCTATTAGCGTAGCGTAGTGTATGAGTTCAGTGACCTTGGGTAAGCCAGTAAAAGTCACTGAGGAGAGCACTAGAAAGCCATTACTCCAATATCGGTCAGACTGGAGGTCAGACTGGGCTCTGTGGTCACTTCTGTGGCTGATGCTCTTTGGTATTATTAGCAACTATCCTGTGCTGGTCAGGAGGCCTCCGCTGTAGTTTGTGCTGTCCTTCCTGAGTCAGTTTCCTTGTTTATGAAATGATGTGACTGAAATTTGCCCCTCAGCAAAGACCAAGAATAAGAGTCTTAAAGACTGGGACTCTGCATGCATTGTACACTGAATATCTACAACGTAATCTGTGCATTGAAGGAATAGTTGGACACATTAGATTTATACTTTTACCCAAGATGGAGCCGATAAGCTAAGACACATATGCTTCTTTGGCACTGGAGCTCTGAGCTATGATGAGGGGAACACTGTTTGCGGCTGTCACTAACTAAAACACTGACGGTCATGAATAAAATAATAATTCTAGTTTGTTAATGTGAAGCCCTTCTAGATAAAGTGGCTCATGAAAACTGTATTTGAACAGGTGGTAGTCCCTTGTTGAATATCCTTTATTAGAACTATATAAATATAAATCTTATTTTAGTGGTGATTTTGTGCATTATTCATACTGTGCTGTGATGTGGTGTGTTCACACATGACTATAAGGGCCACTTTACTTCCTAAACCTAAGCGGATCAGTATCAGCTTTATATCAGCCTTATATTGGGTAGGTTTGGCCTGAGAGATCCCCAGAGACACAGACAGGCACTTCCGGTTGTAGTAGACCAGTATCAGTGCTCTTTGTATTACGAGTTTTATGAGGGAGGGGCTGTCCTGGGTGTACCCCGCCTTCGCCCATTGCAGCTGGGATAGGCTCCAGCACCCCCCCGACCCTGAATGCAGGAATAAAGGGGTAGATAATGGATGGATGGATGGATGAGGGAGGGGACAGAATCACAGTGTTCCACAAGTGTGTTTTCTGAGGGCCTTTGCTTCCCTCTGCTGGAGGAACTGTTATAATGTCTCTCTCTAGATTTTTTTTTTTCGGCTTATGTGTGGAAGGGCCTACAGCTGGCTCACCCTCTCCTCTACAGCAATATAGCCAGAACTGATGATATGTATGTAATTATTTATTAGTTTGCTTGTTTCTAGTTGAAGAGAGACATGTGTAACTGTGGTCTGTATAACTGAGGGCTTTAGAATGTTTAGATCAGTAGTCCAGCCCTGCCCAGTACAGTCTAGTACAGAACAGCCCTGCCCTGCCCAGTACAGTCTAGTACAGAACAGCCCTGCCCAGTACAGTCTAGTACAGGACAGCCCTGCCCAGTTCAGTACGGTCTAGTACAGGACAGCCCTGCCCAGTTCAGTACAGTCTAGTACAGGACAGCCCTGCCCAGTTCAGTACAGTCTAGTACAGAACAGCCCTGCCCAGTTCAGTACAGTCTAGTACAGGACAGTCCTGCCCAGTTCAGTACAGTCTAGTACAGGACAGCCCTGCCCAGTTCAGTACAGTCTAGTACAGGACAGCCCTGCCCAGTTCAGTACAGTCCAATCTAGCAGAGGTCCCCAACCACTGGGCTGCAGACCGGTATCAGTCATTTGGTACCGGGCTGCACAGAAAGACAGAAGAAAATATTTTATTGATTATCAGAGTCTGTAAAACTTGTCTGAGTCACGTGATACGATTCATCATTGATTTAGCCCACAAGCTAGCAAAAATGAGTAAAAGTTTTTAGTTGTATCCAGTTTGTTTCTAGTTGAAGAGAGATGTGAAGCTGTGATCTGTATAACTGGGCTTTAGATTGCTTTGACCATCACTTTAAATCATGAGCTTAAAAAATCCAGACACAAAAAGGCAAAAATAGAAGTTACATAACAGTTGAACACCTACATTTAATATAACGAGGAAAACCGTCACAGAACTTGTTCTGGATTATTTGGGTAAATAACAACACAGTAGAATTTTCTGATTGGATAATTTACTCACATTTTGTGTGAAACAGCCACCACATACAATTATGTACACCACCCATCTTTGCGTTCCCATGAATGTGAATACCAACAAAGTAGTATTCAATAAACTGTGAACTAATCCACTCAAAAATGATCTTTTAATGAATATTTGGAAAAAAATCAAGGGCATTCTCTGTGTGCGCATGTGACAGAGAGAGAGATTTTAAAAAGAGTGGATTTCTTTTGTCTGTGCAATGTTCATAAATGCCCACAGAAAAGCTGCCTTTAACACCGTGCCCCTATTGTTTTAATGTCCACAATGTGTAATGTGTAGCTGTTCTCTTACACAGTGTGTTATCAATAGCTGTTCTCTTAGATACGATTGGACCAAACCCATATCAGTAAAGAAAGGAGCCAGTGGGCCCCAGGTGAGTGTTTCATGGGCCAGCGGTCAGGAAATAAACTCCTGTGCATTACACATGCATGGGAACAAAGCGAAAGGGGGAGGTGCTTAAAGAGTTGATTGGGCCAGCCCAGTGTTAGCTGGGCTGCCGATCTATGAGTCTTATGGGCCAGTCAGAACAATAGATACATTTAATTAATTAATAAATAAACGGTTGGCCCAAATACAACATTGGCTCACTGGGAAAATGCCCGCTACACCAGTTGGTCAGTCTGACCCTGATTGTATCTATAACAATTGTATGTGAAAACATTGTGTAACAAGATTGTGGTCGTTGGCGGAAATACAGGTTGAAGACCGCTCCAATACAGTGCAGTGCAGTTCAGCACAGTACAGCCCAGTTCTAGAGATGCACTGATTGCAATTTTCTTGGCCGATTCTGATTACTGATTTTTTTGTAAGTGTGATCGGCCGATACCGATTTTTCCAATACCGATTTTTTCCCCAGATAACAGAAAATTAGAGCTGCTGCATGTAGTCGACGACAACGACACAAAAAAATGGGT
>JBBPDE010120889.1:0-20504 GCA_037974605.1 Nannopetersius ansorgii
AAATGACTAGTCGGTTGTTTTGGCTCTATGTTGATAATTGGAGGAATAGTTAACTAGCAAAGTTTACATTTCAAAACAGGACCGCACGCGGTCCCACTAGAGGGCGCTTCTGCACAAAAGGGTTAATATGCCTGTTTATTTTGCCTAATGGATTATTTGTCTTGATTTGTTTTCAGATGTAGATCGCTGAATAAATGCACACCATGGATGGTACAAAGCGAAGAGGTTGAAAGCCCAGCATTCCATTATATCTGTCCCAACTGCTGCCCTGCAACGCAATGGATTTCCCTTTTCAACTACGTGGAGGCAAAAATTACAGACAACTAAGCTGGAGACTCATCCCAACATAGTCTGGATCGTTACTGGAATGATGACAACGTGCTAAAGAGACTTCTCACACTGTGAGAGAGAGTATTTTTGTGTTGATTGGTGAGCAGAACCCAAGTGACCACGCTCCATGTCGCGCCATGTCCTCTCCTCTCTTTATCCCAAACATCCTGTGCAACTTGCTGGTTGTCCTAACCTTCGCCGTTTTCTGTACTCCGGATGGTGTTCCTCGAATAAGAGTCCCATACGAAAGTAAGAAACATTCTTACACTAGAACTGTTTGCTTTGTCTGTTAAACTATTTGTGGCAAATTGAGATAATTGACCTATTCATGCTCTACCAACAAACATTCTCATTTACAGCTGTTGCAAGGTTTGGATGCGCTTTGCAGAGTGTTGGCATAAACTTAGGTAATTTAACCGGATGTAACTGATAATGTGTTCATTTTATTTTATACTTTTTTTAAAAAGAAAAAGGTGGGGGCAGCAGCTGGCCTAGTAGTTAGGGAGTTGCCTCTGTCATCAAAATGTCATTGGTTTGAATCCCAGGACTGCTGGGGGCACCACTCCGGTGCCTTTGAGCAAGGTACCGTCTGCGCACTGCCCCCCGGACGACATGATTATTGGCTGCCTGCTGCTTCACTTGGTGAAGGGGTTAAATTCAGAGAAAGTTCACACTGTGTGTTGTTGTGTGTTCATATATAACAAATGGATACTTTACTATTTAAGCAGTAAAATTTGCTAGTTTCATGCAACAATGTAGTAAACCGTTACCCACTGTAAATGAACAGTCCGGCTTCAGTCATTTCAGATACTTCAAAAATAATGTGTGCTACAGATTTTCGCCGTCTTTAAAGCTTGTCCAACCTCTTGACAGTTCCTAACAAAAACGTTTGTGGGTAGACACTGGGTAGGTCAACTGCACAAATGCAAACACTGGATATTTCTTTTTTGTCATTCTCATTTCCTATATATTGATAGCTGTTTTTCGCCATTTAGACGGTAATTTTAAAATTTTCCGAGAGGAGGGAGTTTGGAATTACTCCTCCATGCTGATGAGAGAGGACCTGGGTTTGCTGATACTGGGAGCCAGAGAAGCCATCTATGCGCTTGACGTCAATGACATCTCTATTGCTAAGGCTAATGTAGGTTTTCTTATTCCCTGAAGATAAAGTTAGCTATGTTAACTATTCTATCGAGGCAGGTAAACGCAGCAGCAGCTTTGTTGATTTGATTGTGCTTGCTCTCTCAGGTCAGCTGGCAAGTCACGCAGGCAAAACGAAATGAGTGCACCTACAAAGGAAAAAATCCTGATGTGAGTTTATCTGTTATCACCACTGTTGTCACCACTAGCATTAGACATAGTTTGTGAATCTTGAAAACACCCATTCTAAAAATACTTTAGAATGAGTGTTTTCAGTAATTTAAATTTTGCTGCAAACAGTCTATGGCAAATGTTTCCATACCCTTTGATGTTTTGTTGTATTTTAAATCAACAGAACACACCTTTATACTTTACTGTATAAATTACTGTTTCATTTTCTGATGGATTTAAAATCAGATTATTAAAAGTGTAATGTTTAATGTGTTTTAAAATAAATAGAAATTGTGCTCTAAAATGGTAGAAAAATAGGTTTTGACCTGTAGAGGATGTGTATTGATCTTCCAGAAATGACATGATGTGCAAAATTTGGCACTTGACTGTACTTGCTAGTACTGTGCAGCTTCATAGGTCTTCAATAAAAAAGTTAAATTATGTACGTAGTTCATTTCATAAAACTAGTTTGTTTTTATGTTTTCACATTTTTGAATAGTAGTCTATACAGTACAACACAGAGAATGTGTCCGAAACCGCGCACGATTTTAGGGCGTAGTGCGCTCACACTGAAAACCGAGCTAAAACTCAGTGCACTGAAAGTACCCGGATGCTGCACTAAAATCGTCCAGAAAACGCAGCGCAGAACGATGCACACTATGCGCACTAGACGGGTGCCATTTTGACCACACCGTGAAGGGGGCGGGACTTTCATCGTGTTTTCGTGTAGAATAATGGCGGCAAACAGTGAAATACAAGCCCAAGCGGAGGCAGCTGGTTGGTATAAATGTGAGTAACGTTAATAAAGTTATTCTACTGATGTACACTTGGGTAAACCCGGCAGATATTTTGGCGGCTGGAGAATCGCAAGCAAATGTTAGTCCGTCATTTCCGCTAAGTGCAAAAGTGTTCCGTTTAGGACAGCACTGACCCACAGCAGTGCGCACTACGCGGTAAATCTCAGTGCACTGACGGTAGTGCGTGATTTCGAACACACCCAGTGACAGTTTAGACAGTTTAGATTGTTTTTTTATATATATATATATATATATATAATATTATGTAATGTGTGGTTTACTGGATTGTTCTTTCAGATTGAATGCCGGAACTACATAAGGACACTGCATCAAATCAGTGATGGTGTCATGTATGTCTGTGGAACAAATGCCTTTAACCCCATCTGCGATAACATTGTAAGTATCCCATCTCCATGTAGGTTTATTTTATTTATTAATTAGCGGCAAATGTCTGTTTGTGCATTTGTTGACTAAGTTGTCTGTTTGCCTGTGCAGTAATCCTCCACTTGTAGCTCCCACAGAAGGTGGATTTCATGCTTTCTAACATTTTTCTGGGTCATGCTTTTAAAAACAAGATAAAGACAAGATAGGCGTATAAGGTCATGATCTATTTGCTTTTTCTGTGTGAACAGGCTTATGTTGATGGACAGCTGAAACTAGAGGGAAAACAGGAGGAGGGGAAGGGCAAATGTCCTTTTGATCCTTTTCAGAGGTTCTCCTCCATCGTTGTTGGTATGTACTTCACTGTTGTTGGTTGATATTGACTTCCTCACAGAGTGCACTGGACATATTTGCCAAGGCCTGCTGCAGTTCAGGTGCATTCCTGTTTAATTTGTGCATCCATTAATGAGAGCCCCACCGATAGGAAACAGTACAAAGGAAGAAAGTAGAAACGGTATAACAGCAACATAAAAAGAACTGTATGCTTCGCAAAAATATATATAATTGTACCAGAGTTATTGCACATGTTGCATGAGAAATTGCACTTGAAAGAACCATTGCACTTATCAGTCCTTGGTGTGTAGATGTGTGTTCAACTGCACGGTGTTCGTTGTTATGTCTGACAGCAGGTGGAAGGAAATGTGAATTGTAAATTCACTATTTATCAACTTATTAAAAAAAAAATTTATAATCACTTTTGTCCATTGCTTCAAGTCAAGTAATTAATTTCCGAGCACTCAATTTACCATCCCAAGTGTTAATTTGCTTACAGGGCAAGTTGGCATCCAAGATGTGCACTACGAAAATCCATTTTAATAAGTACTGCAGTCTAGTCATTGATTGCATTTACTGTTGAAACAATGTATATAGAATTTATCAATATGATCTGGTTGTTTATCGCAAAAACTTTCTTATGTTCCTGTAATAGAACAAGTGTTTGTTCCGTTTTGGTTCAGGAGGAGCAGAGCAGCTTTAAACAACTCGAGCTACTGTAGTTTGTTCATCTGGGATTAAAGTTGAGCTGCAGCTGCTGATCTTATAACTTTAAAGTGTTTCATGATGTTAAAGTGCTTCTTGGGCTTGATTGAAAAATGATTTTGCTGTCAGTGTCAATTGACTGTAGCTTTAAAAACACCGCAGTCTGACCTTTGATATAGGCCCTTTCTGTAATTGGTTAAATATATATGGAAATTGTGTCATAGCTATTAGGACTGAAACAGTGGTTGAGCCTGATCTGTTATTGCTCTTGTACCTGACAGATGGAGACTTGTACTCTGCAACTGCCCTCAATTTCCTGGGCTCAGAGCCAGTCATCCTGCGCAGCTCTCAGAATTTCCTGCGCACTGAATTCAAAAGCTCCTGGCTCAATGGTATTCTCTTTTGTTTCTTCAGAGGTGCTTTTTTTGAAATAGTTTTGCTTGAGTATGCTATATCCACCCTTTATGGAGAAAAAACTAAATATGAAGGATTAATGCGGCACAACGAAGATTATGATGTGATGATTACGGCCAAGCCAATAAATTAACTGATATCAGCAATCCACAGTATTATTATTTGCAGACGATGTTGCCAATAACAGGCTTCTTACGCCCACTTTCTCAATCCCCTGATGACGAGGCAAAACTCTAAACAGTTTTCTCACTCACAACTAAATGGATAAAGTATAATCATAAGGCTAAATTTCAAATGGCTCCTTTTTTACTATGTGTGCTACATAAGTCACAAAAGTATGACTTTTACAATCAAGCAACACACTAAATCCCAACAGACACCTCTCTCAATGGGTCTTTTAGACATTTGATGCACCATTAGGAATTTGAAGCTATTCTGTCATGTCATTTTACATTCATTTTTTCATTCAAAGCAGCTTTCTTTATTCGCAGTCGGTATTAATATTGCCTTTTTCTCTCCACAGAGCCCAACTTTATCTACATGGATGTGGTCCCAGAGAGTGAAAACAGTCCTGAGGGTGATGATGACAAGATCTACATATTCTTCAGTGAAAACGCAGTAGAATATGATTTCTACAACAAGCTCGTAGTGTCACGAGTTGCTCAAGTATGCAAGGTAAGATCCCAGTTATTTTCTATGTTCTAGTTGATTTCAATGGTCTAGGTATTCCCTTTAATCCCACAGGCCACTGTATTCATGACCATATATTCAGTTCAGTGATTAATAATTTAAAGCAGTTGCTGAATAATAAGACCTATGATCAATAACGGCATAATAAGCCTCGAGTTCATTCAGTCAGCTTGATGCAGTAATGCTGGTTTGGCTGTGCTACTTGTTTTCATGATTTCAGTCCGTTGGTTCTGTATTTGCTTAACTGACAAAGGGGGGTTGTTTTGTTTTTAAACTGTACAGGGGGATAGAGGTGGCCAGAGGACCCTGCAGAGAAAATGGACCTCTTTCCTCAAGGCCAGTCTGAATTGCCCTGTGCCTGGGGACATTCTCCCTTATGTTGTACAGGATGTCTTCCAGATTCAGCACAAGGACTGGAGGAAAAGAGTATTTTATGCCATCTTCACTTCTCAGTCGTGAGTAAAATTTTGCTGTCGAGTTTTGCGCTGCATTTACGTGGTAGCATTACACTGACGGCATAAAAGTAACATCATAAAATTCTGCCGCCTTCACTGACCATGGCAGTAAGCAGACATTCCATGAAGTTCAGATTTCCCAACTGTTTGATTATTTTGATCTTTTTTTCTTTCTCTAACACTAAAACTTCATTGCAGTAATTTTTTACAATTAAACCCAGGCCTACATGTTCATGGAAACATTAGCATGTATTCAAAACATTTTTATGATGAAAGAGTGGTTTACACCCTAATCCAAACACGGGCATAAATATAGCTGTCATCAGGGCAGTATTTACATGTCTGAAAGAGGCCGTCGGCTATGTACTGTCACCAGTCCTGCTTTGAAGCAGAACAACATTTAACCAGCATTACTGGTTTCGCTTTTTTGACATCCTCTAAAACAGGGAATGGATTATTTTAGCCCAGGAAAGAATTGTGTGTGCTCACATGTGATGAAAGCTATGATTCTTATTCTGTGTTTGTGTCCTTAGGACCTCGAATGATGTGTCGTCAGCAGTGTGTGCATTTGCTGTGTCTGACATTAATGAGGTGTTTTCCCGGGGAAGGTATAAAACACCAGTAACAGTAGAGGCCTCTCATGTGAAGTGGGTTATGTACACTGGGGACATCCCTTTCCCTCGACCAGGAGCTGTAAGTCACCATTTTTTTATTTTGTATCCTGGGTTGTTAAAAACATTACATTACTGAATTATCCATCTGAGATTGGAGAGTCATCTGCATCAGTTTAGGAATTTTAGGCTAAATTATCTTAATATTCGGTGAAGCATATGTTTATTGTTTTTTAAAAATAAACATTATGAAGTAGCTAACTGAAAAAGTTACATTAAAACAGCATCACTGGATTATATATTGGTGACTCTACACACAGTTTTCATTTTCTTTGACTATTATTCTCAACAGTGTATCAACAATGCAGTGAGAGCCTCAGGAATACAGAGCTCTCTGGACCTTCCAGATAAAACCCTGCAGTTTATCCGAGATCGCCCGCTCATGGACGACAGTGTGAAGCCCCTCACAGGCAGGCCTCTGCTGACCAGGAAAGGGGTGTCGTTCACTCGCCTTGTTGTTGATCACATGACCGCGCTGGACGGACAGTCTTATCTAGTTATGTTCATTGGCACAGGTATGTGTTTGCTGCGAAGTGCATTTCCTCTTACACTTCCATTTCCTGATAAAGATCATGTTAAGGCCAAAGAAATTTGAATACTTGTTTTACTAGATTTGTTTGTTTAATTTTTTTTTTTTTTTTTTCAAAACCTGGGTGGGGTTTCAGGGTTTTCTCAAAAATGATGTTTCTGATGAGCTTAAGCAGGTTCTATATGCAGGTTCTGTTGTCTAATTTACATTAATTATTATTGCTCCCTGATTTTTTTGGCAGTAAATTATAGGTGAAACCCAGCCGAACCTGTTAATGAACTCACTGTTGAAAACAGCATATACATTTTGGGATGAACTAGTGGCTTACACCCTAATCCAAACCACCCAAGTTCTGTGAAGCTATACTTGAGAGGTGGCACTGTTTGGTTTTTTTTTTCCCATTTTTTTTAAATTTGTGATTCTCTTCTTTTAGACAATGGATTTGTGCAGAAAGCAGTGAACTATGATGGGGAAATGCACATCATTGAGGAATTACAACTTTATAAAAGCCCTGAGCCAGTCACTGTTCTGCGTCTCTCAATCAGCAAGGTAGAGTAATATACAATAGTACTTGTGTACAAGTCAAAATATCACTGTGAAATTATACACATGATGAATTGTCAAAAATGAGAGCTTTATTTGGTTCTGTGAAGTTTATTGTGGTGTGTAATCTGCCTTTTTCTTGTTTGCATTAGGGCCAGTTGTATGCAGGTTCAGCCTTCGGTGTGGTGCAGATGCCTTTAGCTGACTGTGGTCGCTACACCTCATGTCTAGATTGCGTTCTCGCCAGAGATCCTTATTGTGTCTGGAACCTGACCTCTCAATACTGTACCACTTTACCCAGCCCATCAAAAGACATGTATGTAAAAGAAGTCTGGAATATGCACACAATCTCACACTACCTAGTCTATATACATACATGGGTCACTTGTTCATTGCAGTCTTAACTTATTTAGGATCATTCATTTTTCGCAGATAACTATTCTTTATACCACTGTCCATTTTATCAGCTCCACATTGTGCTTGCAGGGGGTGTACGTACACAGCAATGCTGCTGGAGTTTTTAAACGCTTGTTGGTCCACTTTGCAGTAAAGTTATTGATGACAATCCTGTAGTCACAATCAGTTGTCTGTTTTTCACCATAAGGCGTGATATTTTTGTTTAGTTGACTATTCTTAGCCCAGCAGTGACACTGAAGTTCAAAAACATACACACACTCACAAACGTGCCACTATGATGTCCTTGTCACTGCTGCGCTAAGAATCATCCGGCATTTAAATAATTGCTGTTCACTGGTCATGCTGCGGGAGGGTTCTGACCATTGATGGAAGGGGTAAAGAGGCTAACCAATAACCCGGTGAAACAAAGACTATAGTCTCTAATTCTAATCTACACATTGTACCAATGATTGGTGCAAATGATAATGGATAAATGGTGTAGGTGCCAAGTAGGCATTTCTAATGAATTGTTGTATAATTTCTTGAGATGTGTAATCTTGCTGAAAGATTAAAAATAGTTGTTTTTTAGTATTTTTGGAAGAAACCTGCCTCTAAGGAGTGAAATGTTTTTTTGATCAGCCATCTAAAAAACAATTGCCAGCTTTAACTATCCAAATAAGGCTACTTCTAGTCAGTTGGGCTCATATTGTACACCTATAGTTGTTAAAGTGAAAATAATTCATACACATCAAACTTTTTTATTTCAGTTACTTGGTGCAAAGTTTAAAAGAGGGGAATGCCTCTCGCTGTCCTGATGCAGGTACTGGCTGGATCCTTGTTTAATACTTTATCATTTTGCTGGGTTTTTAAACAAACACTGATTTTAACCATTGTATATGTTGTAGTTCCTGTGACGACAAAGAACAGAACCCTTGTGCTGGGCAACAATATAAAGCTGCCATGCCAGTCAGACTCCAGCTTGGCTCAGGTGAACTGGCAATTTGCTGGTCAGCCACTCAACCCATCCAAGAGGAAGTACGGCACCTTCAGTGATTGTCTCCTCATCTACAATGCCTCAATCGCCGATGCAGGCCGCTACACCTGTGAGTCAGTGGAGCGGGTGGTCAGTACACAGTACCGCAGAACGCTGGCCATTTATGAGCTATACCTCACGTCTGCAGATGATGACTTAACTACAAAAAAGCCTCATACTGTGTCAACTACTGTTTCAAGTGCTGTGCCTCTAGTAACTCCAGCACGTCAGAGTACAGAGAAAGCCTGGCTGATCATGCAGCTCGCTCTGGGTATGCTGGCTGTAACGTTGTTAACTTTGTGTGTGTGGAATGTGTGGATGGGACATCTACCACTGCCGAGGTGTTGCAGGCAGCAGATCTGGATGTCGTCACAGCGTGCGTCTGCTGCATATATACCGCAGTTCACTGCCTCAGAAAGCACAGAACCACTGACAGGACAGTCAGTCATTGCAATAAACAATGACAGGAATGGGACCAATAAGAATACTTTAAAGCACACCATTGACGAGTCTGAAATTTAAGCTCTTCGTGCTAAAGCTGCCAAGTGCTTCAGTTTAAGCCTTGCATGGACGATGATTTTGAAAGATCCATAATGGATTTTTTAAAAAGACCTTTGTTTTTCTTTTAAAGTAATAAAATTAAATTTTTTTTACTTAAACACACTTTTTTCTGTCGCCTTTCTTCTAAAATATTTTCCTGGGTTAGGTGGCAGTGTTATCTTGCTATGGTGAAGTTTCCTGTTGCTGGTATTGTAGCGATGACTCCTGAGAGCTGGAGGGACCTTTTTTGAGAACCAGGACTAGTCATCAATGCCACAGATGTGCACCAGCACAGACACATTGTTGCTATGGCAGAAATCCAAGTTGCAAATGTTGAGAAATGGCATCCAGAGAATCCTAGGTGTTTTTCAGCAAGCAGTGCAGTATGGTATGGTTACAATCCCATTATCATGCATTTTGTCATCTTTTCCAGTCCCAAGTGAACTATATTGTCTCTAAGCACCTGTGCTGAATTTGGTTCACCTTGGTACAAAGCGTACCATATTGGAATGTACAGGTGCATCTAGAAACACTTCAGACTTTTTATTTTTAAGCTAGGTTGTCATTCATTATGTGACATCCCTGGGGTCAGCTGTTATTAAAAAAATTAGTAGACTATAAACACTAATCAGATTTTTTTTTTTTTTACTATTGATTAAAATCAACTTCAGAGTAAAGGCCAAATCAGAACAGCCTCTGTTTTTATTGCTAAGGCCTACTTTTGTGTTTGTTTTGTTATGGGAAACATACACCAGCTGCCACACCAAGCAGGTTACCTTCCATTTAGTTAGGCAATCAATCATGGTTAATACCAGGAAATTGAGGGATTTACCCTGTTCTATGTGCACTCAGGGTTCAGCTCTTTCTGCTGGGATCCTTTATAACACATTATGTGTGCTGTCTGTTTACTGGTTGCACCCAATTTGTGCCAGTATATCAGGAACACCCTCCATTTAAGTGAACTGAGAAGGTATAGTTACTGACTGTAGCCCATCTGTTGCTGTTGCCCACTACTGACTACATGCTGCTACTGTTCTATGTTTGTGTCACTGTGCTACCACCCATTACATGTCTGGTCTGGCTTTGTTAAGGGTAGGCAATGTCTCATTGCAGTTTAATCTGTTTTAAATAATTTAGTAAAAAAAATTGCATTAAATTGTCCCACCTTCATATTGTTCCTAACAAAACTGGCAATTTTTGTGTATAAGGAAATGTGAGGAGACTTTATCAAAGATGTTTGATCTGAGACGCTTTTGGAAAGAGCATCTCTGTTTTTTCCAACATGTTTAAAGTCGCGTAATCCAGAATTTTTGGGGGTCTGTCCCCAGCCTTTTTATACAATCTTGTTCTTTCTTATGGTTCTGTTTTTGTGTAAATTCAGGGCTGTTTTTGTAAATTGAGACCAACCACTTCAAATCTGATTAGGGTTTAATAATAAGTTCAATAATCATTTTTTAAAAAAATTAATTATATATATATAGTTATTACCTACATGTTAGAATATGCAGTCCTGAGGGTATGTTAGAAATCTATGTATAATAAAATGGCTTAAGAGATTGTCATCTGATTTAAACATTTTATCTTGAAAAATGTATCTTTTAAAGAAAATGTAAAAACTTTTAAGTGTAAGTTAATAGAAATTTTAATTTAAGAAAATTGAGAAAATGGTATTCTATTTTGATTTGGTGTCTACGGTGATGTAGCTCTGCCCTGTTTATTGAATACAAAAAGCAGCTGCTCCCACCCAGTTACATCTCCTGGCACTGTCTCAATCTTAATTCGTCGACTACAAAATACCAAGCATAACCATCAACAAGTCTGCGAAATACAGTATTACTGAGAAAGCTAGAGTTATAAAACTGAGCACTTGCCTGGGCATTACTGTTTCAGAGCATTGATTATTACCAACAACTACATGAAAGGATTCTCTCACATTAATAGGCAGCAGCTACGTACAACATCAAATCAATAATTAATTTAGTGCCATTAAAGTATGTCTTTACGATTCTTGCTGCGGATTGCGTGGGCCCTTTAAAGGGAACACACACCATGTTCTGAGCCCTTAGGTTTTAAATTCCAAATGTTCAATGGGCTGTACAAGTTTTACAGAATGCAATTCGATTCTCAATATGTTTTAAAAGCCTTTAAAAGCTACGACATCCATTACAACTAAAATTGCAGGAAGTCCCCAGAAGAAAAAGCACAGGGTTACGACCATTGATCCTTGAAGGAGCCTCACCCTCTTCATTTAAATACATATAAACCACAGAAACAGAATAAAACCACACTGTTTTTACAACAGACACCTCCTTAGTACCCTTCATTGTTTAATCTGAGTGTTTAATCTCTTTTAATTGCAAAGATTTCCTTGAGGTAATAAAAATAATCCTATTCAATGAGACCCCCTACCACTAACTCTTGTACCCCATGTTGTTTCTAACTGCACCATTTAAGAGGGCAAGCACTAATAACAATTTGGTCAGTGTGGTTCAGGGGACATATTGAAACACACTGAAAAGCACTCTGCGTCTTGATATTTTGTTTTCACTTCCAATCAATGGCTCAGCCAACTCTGCTTCGGGACCTGCGAGAAAAAAATACCCACCAATGTATTTGACTGGCCACACTGGCTTGCTTTGGAGATTGACGTCATTCTTGTTGCTGGGCTCACCTTAATGCTATAACTGTTGTCAACTGTACTAAGACTGGATTTCCAAGTTCAATGGACCACTGAAGACTTTTAACAATAGAAAGAAAGTTTGTTTTTCATCCTGAGCTGAAATCAGGGGCTGAAATTATCATTGTTCAGAAGACTGAGGACTGCCTTAAACAAGATTCGATCAGCAACCATTAAGATCCAGGCTCCCTCAGAGATTTCGTATATATAAACACAATGGATAACAGTAGCGCCTGCAGCAATGGTCAGGAGCAGCTGGGACTTCGTTTTACCATCGACTACCTGTTGTACAACAAAGGTCACAAGACTGAAGGAGAGGAATCTAAGGAGAGCTCTACTACAGCAGTAGTTCCTCAGACTGCTACTGATGGACCATTTAGTGAAGCTTTTCCAGAAGAGTTTAATGAAAGACTGTTAGAGCAGGAGAATGGAGAGGACAGATTGGATGAACAAAAACAAACTAAACATGAAAAAACAGAGATGGCTTCCAAAGTAGAGAACCAAGAACAAAAACCCACTGAATCCTACATCGCCCTCATATCTATGGCCATACTGGCCTCAGAGGAGAAGAAGCTATTACTGTCCGATATCTACCAGTGGATCATGGATCATTATCCTTACTTCAAGAGCAAGGTACTTTAGACTGGTTAGGAAAGTGAGCTTATGGATCCTTCTCCTGGGTTCTTGGGTTTGACAGATGGTTCAAGGAAATGGTTCAATCTTTTAATAATATAACCTTTCTTTATGCCATCTGTACAAAATGTGTTCTATAAAGAGACATCCTTTGAAAGGTTACACAACCAAAAGTGGATCTTTAATGGCATAACACAAAGAATCTTCTGAGTGTATTCTGTACTTAAGAGAAAAAGCCTTAGCTCATCGCCTTCACAGTTTAGAGAATTGATAGAACCAAGGTCATTTGTGATAAATCAAGGTATTCATTCATTTAATAATTAATTTTGTATCTGAAATCAGTTCTAAGATCATGAAAATGCTAAAATTATATACTCAAAGATGACTAGGAATTGTATTAGGTTTTAAAGACAGATCTATATTTTCCTAAAATAATGTCTGTAATTGCTGGGTCATTCCAGATCAGTTAGAGTTTCTTAGAGCCTCTCCAGTCAAATGTTTGATTTCCATTTGTAACAAATGTCTACAGCCATGCTTTAGGTAGTTTCATTCGTAAAGCATGTTCATTTATTGATGTGCTTTTTAAAATGTAATTTAAAATTCCTAGTAATTTCTATTATTAATTTCTGCATGCAGTATTTGAGGCATCTAAAAGGGATTAGAAACTAAACATCAGTTTCTTTCTCTAAATAGACCTACTGTCCTAACCCTAAAAAGGCAATGAATAATGACTTAAATTGAGTAAAAAGACTACAGCACTGATTTTTAAAGATTGCTATACTAAAGCCAAAATTTTTAGTAAAAAATAAAGCCGAACCATTTTATCATTTATAATCTTGATTTTCTTTGTAACAGGACAAGAACTGGAGGAACAGTGTCAGACACAATCTTTCCCTGAACGAGTGCTTTATCAAAGCTGGACGCAGCGACAATGGCAAGGGTCACTTCTGGGCCATTCACCCAGCCAACTACCATGACTTCTCTAATGGAGACTATCACCGGCGCCAAGCCAGAAGGAGGGTCCGGCGGGGGGTGGAAAGAATCCCCTATACACTGCCCACCTCTTACCAGCCCTTCAGCTACATGAAGGGGACGCCCTGCTGGTGCTGCCCATATCCCCAGTCCCTTCCATGCTACACTCCCAGAGCATACTGGCGCTGGACAACACTGCAATCACACCGGTCACCCTCCCTCAACAGCCTGGTGTAACTGCAACCTGGTGAAGGATTTTATTTCAGTTTTTCTCAGGTCTTGAACAATGAATTCTGATAACAATTAATGTCCAATCTCATTCTTCTAATTTTTCTCTTGTACAAGATTAGTAATACAAACCAGATGGAAAAGATCATATAGGCTCAAAATATAATTCACAAGAAGTTTGCTGTAGGCTGTATTGTCAGCAGTGGTAGACTTACATTTAGCATGAGTTAGTTCTCCTAAACCATAGGGTTGACCACATATACAACATCCACCAGCATTAAAAAGTCACTGTTCATTAATATAAAACCAATTTGTTGCTCATGCATGTGCGTAACTTTTATGATGTTCATTCTTCACAGCTTTTCATTTAAAGGAAGCTACATAAAAGGAAATATCGGGTGTGTGCTTGTATTTATCCATTATGACTGAAAGTGCTATATAATATTTAAAATGAAATTATTGTAAAATGAACACCCAGAATGCCACGTTTTTCAACCCATGCTGTAAAAGTTTGTATTGAATAAAGTAACGGTGATTATTAAAACAAAAGTGATTCCAAATCTTTGAAGGGTAGTACATCTGTGCTTTTCTGTGTTTGTCATAGCTTTGTTAAAGGCTCATATTAAGTCATGGCAAAAATATCAAATGTACTATAAAAATGTATGTGAGTGTATTAGTGTATATGCAAACAAATAAAGATTAGATTTTAGACTCGTGTGTATGTGTGGTCTTCCTGCAGTGTGAAAGATAAAGTAATGTATTTTTTATTTCTCAGAGCGGCCATACACTAACCAGCTCCTGGACCACAAGTCCACTGCGAAACTGAAAATGCACTGATGGGTATTTTAAGGATTAAAATAAAATCCTGTGTTCTTAAGCAGACTTTATTAGATAAGTCAATAATTTCTTAGGGTGAAGTAATTTCCTATGGTGCATATTATTTTTTTATAGTACACTAGAGGATACTTACTCTACTTATTCTATAGCAAGGTTTCAGCTTGTATCTCTTCTTCAGTTTTGTTGAAAAAGCAAAGGAATGGCAACAGTATGAAAAGCTGCACCATGGTACAGGGGCAGCTGGTGGTCTAGTGGTGAGGGAGTAGCCCTTGGAAAAAAAAAAAGAAGGTTGTGGGTTTGAATCCCAGGACTGATACTGTCCCAACACACTGCTCCGTGTACTGTGTTCACATGTGACTACAAGCGGCCACTTTAATTTCTAAAAGACTCTAAACCAGAAGATAGTTTCATTTGGTAAATACAGTAGGATTAAAGCCATTGCTGAAGCAGTTTTGATGGCAGACGCAGGGCGTGTGTGTGTGGGTGTGTTAAAAGTGAACATACTGCTTAAGGTCAGGCCCCCTCCAGGTTGTGATTAATCAGTGGAACTACGCTGTCAAATCTTCAGGCTAAAAGCGGGCCGTCCAAAGCCGACTCTACGATAAGAACTCTGCTAATTCCAGAAATCTCCAAGTAGTTTCGAGAAATAGGAAGCTTATCACACAGAGTAATCTGCTAAGCACTTCATGGGAGAGGATCCACACTTTGGGTGAGTGTTAAATTCAGCACTGAGCCAGGTTGGTGCTTCAACATTACCTTGAGAACATCTACAATGTAATGAGCTCAGAACAGCGCTGTGGCTTCTTGACTCCATTAAAGACTTAAATGAGTGAACTCAACAATATGCATGCCATTGGGGGCCTACAACTACTTTCAGTTGATGGACTATTTTTATTAATGACACGTGAGTATGAAGAACCCTTTGAAAATGAAAAAAAAACTCCATAATATAACTTTTTTCTACAACCACACTATCAAGCAAAGATCCATTTAAGAACCTTTAGTTTTTGATTGTGGTGTCTTATATCAGAGGGTTTTCATGGGCCATTCACATTCATCACTTAGTTGGCTTTCCATATGATTATAAACGTTTTTTAATGGAATTTGACAAATATTTTAATGGGGAAGTCTGTTCAGGTACATGCTCTCATAATAGCATCACAGTAATACATTCTGCTACTGGTTTACTCTCAGCTATGGTGAAAATATAAACCATAGTCATGGGAAAATGTACCCAGTACTCTAGACATAACGTTCTTGAACAACTACAGTAGTAATAATGATGCCAGCTAATTAAATTTGCTTAATCAAAATCTTTCTATTGGGAGAACTAATTTGCTTAATTCTCAGGAATTGTTCTTGGCATTAAATCCTCTTCAGTTCACCAGCTTTAGAGCTTTAATTCTGCTGCATATGTTTGAACATGCTGTGATCTGCCTACGTTTGCAAACACACACACACATATCAGTGTGTGTGTGCGCATCAGTGACTGTGCTCGTTCTGAAGCGACAGCACTGCTAGCTTTAGGTCCCTGGATGTAGACACTTACTGGCAGAATGGCTGATGAACATATTTGATTCTTCCACCCCTCATAGCTTGTAAAATAATGTTCATTTTCTCATTTTAATCAGCAGGCTTCCCTCTACGGGAGGTGTGCGAGGTTTTGGGTCTTATCTGCTTAATCTAATAGGATATGTGGACGGGGCCTGGGCGGATTAGAGCGGGGGGCTAGGCCCTGATTAACGGAGAGTGAGGTAAGAGGATGATCACACAGCGAGTGCGATCAAAACAGTCTGTTCTTGTTTTACTGTTGTACGACATTCCAAAGCTGATTTCATCAAATGTCTTGATTCTGCCAAAGGGGTTTCGCACAGTCTGGGTTATATTTCAAAAACATTGATTTTGTGCAATTCTTTACTTTACAGCTCATGTTTGGACATTTGGTGATATATCAAGCATGTCTTTAAATAAAAGATGTATTTAATAAAGTGGCATTTTTGGTTAATGTACATTTAGATTCAACCTGGTATCGGAACGATGAAGATTATGTTCTCACACAAATCAAGTTTGCAACGCAGTCCTTAGACAACCTAGAGGCATTTTAAATCGAGTGCTGTGATCTTAGAAACCTAAAAAGAAATCTTTTGGCTAGAATCACAGATGTGTGTGAGGAATAAGAATGAAAAGAACTGTTAAACATGAGAGTGGATTATGTTTTTTTTGCTTGGGAGACATCTGGCTACCAGAGTCACAGGAAATATATGCATGGAGGGAAGAAAGGATTCTACTAGGCAAATACTTAAAGCTAATGTCCCACAGTCTGAAGAAGAAAAGATGATGAAAATGACAAGAAATGAAAGATGCTTTGAAAGTTTTTCACCATCCTGAGGCTTCAATATGATGCTGAAATCCTATGAATGCTGTGCATACAAAATGATCTGTAAATCAGGAAGAGAAAAACTGTTGGCTGGCTACAAAAAATGTCATTTAATTGTGATGTTTAGCAGCTGGTTTGCAGTTTTTATGCCATCTGTTCACTTAAAATGACCCAATACATCAAGTGAAATTCAGGCACCATTAAACCCATGAAATCTTGTAGATGCGTGGAGAAGAAAAATCCAGGCACTGTAGATGCGTGGCTTAAGATCTTTTTGAAAAATGTAGGAAAAAATATTAAGCAATGTGAGGACTCTGGTCTTCAGAACCAGGAGAGCAGCAAAATGCTTTTGAACAACATAAAACTGCATGATTCTTGTTTTGACTGGTGTGTCAATGATCACTACAAAAAAACAGCAGTGTAGGTTTTACCATCATTTTGGTCAATAGCCTCCAAGACAACCTCACACTACTTTGTCTTAGGTTTTTGTTTTGTTTTTTTTTTTTTTATATGAAACGTTTATTATTTAAATGTTTTTTTTTTGTTTAAATAATAATTTTGTCATTAGACATTCCTTGTATCTGTATCTTTTGAAAGCAATTCAAGCATAAATCAAAAGAGTAAATATTTTTAGGAGAAATGTGTTTTCAATTAGCTTGTAAGAATATAGGTATTGAGAGTGAGCATATATATTTGTTCTGTATCAATGGTCCCTTGCTCAAAGGACCAGTTTCTAGTCCCACCACTAGGTGGCAGAAGATGCACATTAAACCTCTCGACCAACTCTGTGCTTGTTCTGCTACAGTCTCACATATTAGAACCTTTAAACCAAAGGGGACATAAAGAAGGAGAAAGCAAAATCGAATGTTATAAACTGAACGCATTTACTGGTTAAAATGATGCACCAACCTCACAACAGCTTCCCACAGTCACCACTTGGGGGATCCTCAAATCCACGGGCTGCGCAACACAAAGAGAACCCAAAGAACACCAGGGTCCTTAAAGAAAGGCTTCGGCCCACTCCTCCTCTTCTATCACCATCATCTCCAATGGTTGCTATGGTGACTGAGATAGGTCCAGGCCACCAGTAGCCCCTGATGACCCTTGAAGTGACCTTTGACCTATTAGACCACAGTCAGGGACAAGAGGTCAGGAGAGTCCAGAGGGCGACAGAAGCCGCTTTGTGATTGGCTGATTAAACAGCCCACGTATCCTCAGCTGGAGGATAAAGCACATGCTATATAGATGCATAGCTGGAGTAGCAGCTACAAAATGCAGAAGAGTGGAGGCTGAGCCTTGCAGCAGTCGTACCTATAGATCATATTACAGCACAAAACCATAGATATAGATCGATTTATTCTAGCACTTGCGTTCAAACACAATATTACAATACTGCATCAGATTTGTATGCCGACAGTCAATGCTGCAGTGCTAACTGATGCAATTGCCCTCGAAATAAAGATCCTAAAAATGAGTTTAAAGTACCTTCACTGAATGTTCTACTCCAGTTTGAGGCTTCCCTACAACCTTAAAGTCAGGTATAGTCAAGTGTATTTGCATTTTGCTGTGTAACATAACAGGTGTAATAACACAGACCTTTGCTGTCTTCACTGTAATTTGCCATCACTTGTTCCTCCTTCACCCAGCATTTATCCTGACAATGTAATGGAAGACACATGCTGCTGTTCAGTGACAGTAATCTGCAGCTATGTTGCCCCCTCACACTGGAAGTCGCCTTGCATATCAGCATCCGACTAAATGGTGGAGGCCTAATGCAAAATGTGACAGTCACATGACCACAGCCCCTGCACCCACCTAATCCATCCTTTAGCTGATGGCCTGTCAATATTGATTTATGAAGGTAATGGCTGTGGGCTGATAAAAGGTATGCAAGGATGATGGTGAGGAGAGCAGAGGTGAAGGTGGATCTGGCGAAGGAGAGAATCGAAGGATGGGAAGTGAGTAACGTGTGCTTTAAAAAAGAGAAAGTGCAGCTTGGTAATGAAGCAGTTGGAGAAACTGTGCAACTGTGAAATCATTTGGACAATCATGTTCTTTTTTATTGTTGTAATGGCAAAGAGTGTGTTCTTCATGGAATTATATTAAACAAACGATCCTCGAGCACATTAAACAGGACTGTGGCAAAAGCAAGCAACCTAGTGGCCTTAAAATTCTGAAAATTCATTACATTTCTAAAGTATATTAACAGAAGAATAGGCTATGCTTTACCAAACTGTCAGATTATTATTTTAAGCTGAATACTCTGCTTAATTTTATTGATTTATTAAGTAAGAAAAATCTAATCCTTATTTACATGTTGAGGTTGAAACAATCAAATTATATAAAAGGTATGCAACGATATGTAGTATTATACTATTGCCTTGTGACATTAATTTACACTTTTTTGTTGAATAAACTGAAAATGGGAACATTAGCATCTTAATGTAAGGCACATTTTCAGCTACTTCTTTTGCTGGACTGATAAATAAACTCAAGCCTTGGATCAGTAACAATGCCATACAATATTTGGTTCCGTTTTGACGAATCTTTGATTTTAATAAATGATAAGTGTGAGGTGTAAGGAACCTTAAAATATAATTGAACAGAGCTATTTAAAGACCTTTACTTTAAGGAGTGTACTGTAGAAACTAAATGCTTTCTGTCACTGCCTCTCATACGAAAAGCTTAAAATCAGGGCCATTTGACCTTGCCACACTTCTATAACCCACTTCTACAGATAAATGCTTTATGAGAAAGCTAACGACCTTCCAGATATTCCCCCTGCCATTGCAAGAGATCCCTAAAGTCCTCTAAAGGTTTTTTTTTAACAGGACCCTCGACACAATGACCTTTCACCGGCCAGATCTGACCCTTATGTCCTGACCCTAACATCACACTGGCTTCACCTTATGCTCCTCATCACTCCAATCCTGTTTTGGTTGCTCTGTTTACTGAATACTGGACATCAGCACGGTCATCTGTTCAGCCATAATCTTCTGCTCCCATGGCTTCTATATCTTACAGTTGGATTCGGGAAAACTGGGATAACCACAGAATACAGTTATGACTGAAATACTTTTTAATCACAAAAACCCACACTACTCAGGACGTACTATGATCTAACTCAGCATGGAATTCACCACCTTTCCCCGCTTTAACACACCCACAACAGCCCAGTAACAGTTTGTTAATGAGCTGATTAGTTGGACCAGGTGTGTTCAGTGAAACACTCAAATGTGTGGGACGGAGTGACTCCAAGTCCAAGGTTGGGAAACACTGGCTTTAGCAATAAAAAGACAGCTAAGTGTGTAAAGACACTCTGTACTTTTTACAATAATGTGGTGTTTTTAAGACAGTGTGATACTGCAGTGTGTTTTACAGTTACACAACATTTAGCACTGATACACCTCCCTTTGTTTCAACACCAGCTTTTTAAAGCTCATTGTGTGGCTATTATAATATAAAACATTTATAATAATACACCAAAACATGCAGCATTGTTAGTGTCATTTTGGAAAGCAACGATAATGTATTTTTTGTACTGTGATTGATTGTGTTTCCTTTATAGTTATATTATGGCTTAAAATAGCTAGCTAGGCTTCATTGAACCAGGATAAGGTTTATACTTCACTAGTAACACACACAAACACAA
>JBBPDE010121496.1:1712-20489 GCA_037974605.1 Nannopetersius ansorgii
ATACTACACTCTGCACATTAATACTACACTCTGCACATTAAATCTACACTCTGCACATTAATACTACACTCTGCACATCAATACTACACTCTGCACATCAATACTACACTCTGCACATTAATACTACATTCTGCACAATAAATCTACACTCTGCACATTAATACTACACTCTGCACATTAATACTACATTCTGCACAGTAAATCTACACTCTGCACATTAATACTACACTCTGCACATTAATACTACACTCTGCACATTAAATCTACACTCTGCACATTAATACTACACTCTGCACAATAAATCTACACTCTGCACATTGATACTACACTCTGCACAGTAAATCTACACTCTGAACATTAATACTACACTGCATAGTAAATCTACACTCTGCACATTAATACTACATTGCACAGTAAATCTACACTCTGCACATTAATACTACACTCTGCACAGTAAATCTACACTCTGCACATTTATACTACACTCTGGACAGTAAATCTACACTCTGTGCACTAAAACTACACTCTGCACTTTAATACTACACTCTGCACAGTAAATCTACACTCTGCACATTTATACTACACTCTGGACAGTAAATCTACACTCTGTGCACTAAAACTACACTCTGCACTTTAATACTACACACTCCACACTAAATCTACACTCTGTACAGTAAATCTACACTCTGCACACTAAAATTACACTCTATACACAAAAACCGACACTCTGCTTATTAAAACTACGAACTGCACACTAAATACCATACTCTACACAATAAATACATTCTGCCTGCAAAAATGACACTTGACACTAAAACTACACTTTGCACAACAAAATGTACTCTCTACACACTACTACACTCTTAAAACTACACTCTATAGACTAAGAAATCTGCTCTCTACAAACTATAAAACATAGGCTGTACCTCAAACAATATACACTAAACTCTCACGTTATGGATTCTGATGTCAGCCATGTAAAACTTAAAAGCTGTGTTACATCTATGTTTTTTCTTTTTCCATATTGGGTTTATATTGTATTCTAAAAACTGAGTTTATCTTTTCACATCTAAACCTTTAACAACATCATATGTGCATGAATAATCTTCAGTATTCCTCATCAGAATTATTTGTCTCTGTCCAATCAGCTATCAGAACTATGTCATCAGCTTTGTGGTGCCCAATCAGAAGAGGCTAACAGAACTGGCCAATAGCAAAGGAATTGGAGGTGAGTGGGAGGAGCTTTGCAACAACGACGTTCTGGAACAGGAAGTGCTGAAGACCATTAAGGAGGCTGCCAACACAAGTAAGCCTCACCCCATTGCACAAGCGTGCACACACACACACACACACACACAATACACTCCTTAAGTACTGTGATGTATCTGATCTGTGATTGACACTCAGTGTCAGGGGCGCTCTCTGAGTCAACTGATGGTGGGTGGTGGGAAGAACATATTATTATTAGTTTTGCCCTGTCTGCTGGTATGTGGTGATTTTTTACAAATAAACCCTGATTAAAATGAGAAAAGCTGAAGGGGTCATAAAGGTCTCGTCCGACATTAATTGAAACTGGATGTGTAGTTGTGGTCTCGGAGGCACAGTCAGAAGAATTTATATGTTACAAAGGTTCAAGTTGGTTGTAGATACTCGTTTATACTCATTTTGTTTCTCTTTGTATGTGTGTGTAGATAAGCTGCAGAGGTTCGAGGTGCCACTGAAGGTGCGTTTGAGTCCACACCCGTGGACCCCGGAGACCGGCCTGGTGACGGACGCCTTCAAACTGAAGAGAAAAGAGCTACAGAGGCACTATTCGCGTGACATTGAGAGGATGTATGGATGTAAATAACACACACACGGCTGTAATTGTAAACAATGTTTTCACAGAGTGGAGGTAACACGCTGCTACCTGGCGGCGGGTTAGATTATAGCCCTGTTTTTTGATGAAATTTTTATTTTTGTTTTGATGCCTCAGATAAAAAAAAACATTCCAGATATTTTGATACATCATGTTTTACTGTAAAGTTTGTTTTGAAATGAGCAGTTCAGGACTGTGTAAATAAGGGATTCATTAATGAATGAACAGTGCCTGCACATGTGCAGCGAGGAGCAGAAAACTACTTGAACTGGATTGAAGTTCCAGCTGGAGATGATTTGCACCCAAACACCTTAAGACTAGTGCTAGTGCTAGGTCTGATGCCTTTGGTAATGCTAAAGCTTACTCAGATGCCCTACCTTTTCTGGAAGTTATTATTGATTGCAGCTCCTTGATGCCCGCAAATAAACATTTCAAAAAATTGACCACCCCAACATATACACCCACACCCCACGACTGACAAAAATCATTAGTGAAAAACTGAAAGTCTGCTGTGTGGGATGGCTGATGCTGGTTCTCGTCTCAGTACTAACAGTAATAGTGCTGATTCGAGTGTAAGGTTAAAAGTAAGCATGAGCCTCAGGCTGCTAAAGCGAGGTATTGAGTTATTAACATTTATTTAGTGGATTAGTGTTTGACACTGAAATGACTATGACACAGGTAGCAAGAGTTTGTGTGTATGTGTTGTGCGTGAATATTGTGCATGAACATAATTGCGTGAATTTGCCTTGTCTTCACACGCAATGCCAATGAACAGCAGAAACAGCTATTTTTTAAGGGAGTTATTATGTTCTGCGTGTTACTTTGTACTTTTTTAGTAAATAAAACCTTAGTGTTACTTTTTAATTGGTTAAAATGCAGCAGAAAACTCTCACTGGCTGCAAGAATACAATTAGAAGTTGACTTCTGCAAACCTGTAAATATTCCGTCACATTTAACAGGTAGAATGCCTCTAATTTTAAGCTCAGCCTCTCTGCAGTCTGCGATCAATGCTCATTTTCATTGGATGTGATTGTCGATTCAGGAGACAGTTTAGTACAGAAGTGTTTTAACCTAATTTAAGTTTGGTGCTTTACACAGTCTTCAAGTGATATGTTCTGTCAGTGCCGTTGTTTTGAAGTGCAGCTGCTATGAAACACACTGTGGTACTTCTTTTAGCTGCTGACGCTTCATATGTGATTAATATGAGCAAAACTGAAAAGGTCAAAAAGGTTGGTTCTAACATTAATTTAAACTGAGTAGTGGAAGTCGCTGAGACATTGTCGCCCCCTTCTGGCACAGACCGAAGTCATATTAGACATGCCCAAAAATCAAAATGTAAACAAACATGCAAATGTATACATATATACATACCATTCCTACCGTAGATTGACCATGTGACCACTGAGGTTATTTTGGTGTATATTCCTGTAAATTGTTCAAAAAAGTCTGTAAACATTTCAGTTTTACTTGTTTTTCTCCTCGTGTGCGAACACCAGTCCAGCACAAATTACAATGTCTGTTTTGCCCTGCTAAGCTAACATGGCTATTGAGTGAAACCTTACAGCGGCCAGTTAGCATTCTGTTAAGCATGTTAGCGGGCATGGGTAATATTTTGTTTTGAAACGTTCTGTTATCCAGCTGTTTTTTTTTTTACAAACCTGTGTCTGTCGTTTCACGTAATTACTTCGCCCATTTTTACAGAATTCCTCTCTCTGTTTAAAATGTGAACACGGGCCGGTTCAGAGTAGATTTGGTGTAAAACCGTTCATTGTGGATGGATACATGCAGAGCGTCATGAGGCAAAATAGTCCTAAAAGAAAACTCATTTATTTCATAATTTTGGAAAAGTGATGGGGTTCGACTTGAACTGTGTCCAACTTCACATAGTTCAGTACAACTGTGTTTGTCAGAGCATGTTGTGATATTTTACAGCTCAGATTTATAATGATAATATGCACTTTTGATAAACAGTGTATAGATTTATTTCAAAAATAAAAACTTACAGGTGGTTAAAAAGTGTTTATGTTGTTTTGAAACACACACAACACACACTGTAAAACCTCTTTATATACACATATTTTATTTATGTATATATTATGTTTATATATACACATAATTATTTTTATTGAATAAAATGCATAATAGAAAAGGGTCATTTTAATTAATGTAAAATATGAATCACGTAATTAATAAATAATGGATTTTGCACTCTTCCATCACATATTTCTAGAGGGTTCCTAGAGAACTACGAGCTTCCATCACACCGTCCTGCACGAGCCAGCACAGCATTTAAACTGTGTGTGTGTGTGTGTGTGTGTGTGTGTGTGAGAGAGAGTGAGCGCATAATGCTCAGATACCGTAACCCCACTGTCACCTGCCCTGAGGCTCCGCCCCCTCTCAGGTGACTGTAAACAAAGCAGAGGGATGCGGAACACTGCAAGGACAGAAAAACGATTACCTTCCTTCACCTTTATTTATTAAAAATATACACTCTAATTATACGAACGGTAACTTTAACTTTCTCCATATATATAATTTTATTTTACATGATAGTGTTTGTTTTATTGAATACAACATTTTTATAAATAACTTGTTGTTTAATGATATAGCAAACCAGTCATTGTAATCAATGTGAAATATGAGTAATATTTCACATTATTTCACAAAAATGCGGTAATAGATTTTTGCTTACTTCCAATATATATTATTATTAAACTATCGCATATTTGAATGAGCTGTGTAGTTGGGGAGGACAGGCTCGAAATATAAACTCTTTTGCCTTTATTTATTATAACATACACAATATTGATATAGTTCTACAGTAGTGAACATTTATATTACAGTATAATGATGCTACTGGCGTTGCTGATCGTTTCCTGTTATATTAGTGTAATTATTTTATTATTAAAAAATATATATTATTTTATACTATAGAGTGTATCTTAACTGCTTTGTGTGTGTGTAATGACAATATTAATATAATCCTACAGCAGTAAATATATTACAGTATATTATTGTTAGTGGCATTACTGCTCATTTATGATATTAGTTTCATTATTTGAATTATAACACAGTGTTTAATAACTGCTTTGCGTGCGTGTATGTGTGTAGTGTATGTGTATCTGTGTGTATGTGTTGTGTGTTTGTAATTTGCGTATGTAATGTTTGTGATAGTGTAATGTGTGTGTAGTGACTCTCTCTGACCAACAGGAGGCGCCTCTCCGTCCGGCCCAACAACACAAGCGGCGCAGAGCGGAGAGAGGCCGCATTCACACTATTTTGCGATTTTTTATTTCATTTTTCCTCCTGAAGGCGGATTATTAGTGAAGATCTGAAGCTGCACCTCCCTGTTCGGCTCAGGGACAGTAATAACTCTGAGGTTTTCCTCCAGGGTTTGTGTTTCTCCTCTTTAATATCGGCGGTAAGTTTATAAAATGGCGGCCAAGGCGCCGCTACGCTTTTTGCACCGTACAGAACACAAAACTTTACTACAAACTTTACTTAAGGCCCACTTTGTGCACTTTTATTCGCTTTGTTTTTCTTTACGGTGTGTCTTTGGTGTGGATCAGGAGGTTGCTTGGTTGGTTAGCCGCTGGCTAAGTGCTTAACTTCAGCCCCGTTACGTACGGAGCTAATGCTAACGCTAGCTGGAGACCGTGTCTGTGAGGGGTTGTAGGAGAGCAGCTCTAATACCTCAGTCCGACTTCTCAAGAGAACCGAACTCAAAACAGCCCCACGGAGTGTGTCGTCGGCGTTATATTGTTCCGGGTGTGTGTTCTGTGTGGGTCTGTGTGTATGTTTAGCCGTTAGCCATCTGTGTGTGTGTGCGTGCGTTTGAAGTCTTCGTCGAGATGGAGGCCGCAGCCCTTCCAAACCAAACCGAAACCCTGGAACTCCAGAGACCTTCTCTCCCGTAGCCTAATGGTCCACCATAAACAGAGCAGCGGTTACATTCTGGCGCAGACAACCCTGTACACGATTTAAGGTGGAACCGACGTCTCGAAATTAAGAAGGCAACTTCTGTGAAGCTCTGAAGCTCGGGTGCCATTTAAGGTGGAACAGATTGTTCTTGATCATATAACTTGGAACACACAGTTCTTAAAGAATGCCAACTTCACAAGGTCTTCATCACTTAATGTGAAAGAGAAAGTTCTAAAAAGGAAGCCCACGTAATTTAAGGTGGAACAGACAGTTCTAAAATGAAGCCAACTTCACAATTTAAGGTGGAACAGACAGTTTTAAAAGCGTAGAGCAGTGTGTGAGGATAGTACATTGCTCAAGTGTACTTCATGGGTGCTACTGACTAACCTGGGATTCAAACCTGCAATCTGATCATGGGGTCAACTCCATAACAACTAGGCTACCAGGTGACCATTCGAAAAAAGGAAGCCAACTTCAGCAATTAGTTGAAAGAGACAAGTTCAACGCTGTGCTAACTTTACAAGTTAGGGTAGAATGGACAGTTTGTTTACAGGTTCAACCTTCTACCCGGTGAAGGTCCGGAAAATACCTGTGCTGCATTGAAGATATAACTGTTCTAAATCAGTGCCATATACCAAGTGGAACTGTTAACAGTTCAAGGTGGACAACAGACAATTGTGTTAAGCAGCCTATTTCACTCTCATATAAACTGTTTATAAAGTTGGTTAAACCGGCCAAGACCAAAGAGATCACTGAAGCTACTGGATAACTTTAAATGCAACTAACATAATTAGCCAATATTGTTATTGATTTTTTTCTGCTTTGTGTTAAATGTGTGTGTTCGTGCAGAGCAGGTGCCAATTTGAATTTGGTCCTCCTGTTTGGGGGATAATCTTACACACTCAGAAGGAAGTGGAAAATGTTAAAGAAATGATCGCTCCTCAAGAGTTACAGACGGACTTCCATTTCCCTCAGTAAGTTCAAACCAACTCACTTATGTTTTCCCAGTGCTTGTCACCTGAGGTCCTGTGCTGAATTCAGCTGAGGTATAAATCTGGACACATGTTTGGAACTAGAAGTAGTAAACAGTGTCACAGAATCCGTAACTGCTGTAACTTTATGGGACGGATGACAGGCACAGGTGCAGATAGCACTGGCTTCTGTGTAGTGCTTAGAACATGCCATGATGTGGGACTCTCATGTTCTTAGTCTGCGCTAACACTTTCAGGGTGTGTGCTGCACCCTCAGCTCTCTGACACGCTCCTGTGAATATACCACTTGTAACACTGACAATATCTCTAAACAATTTCTACTGTCTGTGTGTAGTGAAGCGGATAGCCAGCTGTCCTCAGATACAGACTTGGAGGATCCTGAGGGGCGAAATGCCAAATCCGGAAAGGGAAAGGTAATTTTCAGCCAGGTTGAGCTTTCATACACGTTCACCAACCAATCAGCTTTCAGAGCAGGGTTGTGAAAGTTTGTTTCGCTGCATGATTGTGAACCTCTTATGTCCATGTTCATGTTGTCTGTGTGTGTAGAAAGGTAAGAAGGTTGCAGGTGAGAAGGGTAAAGGCATGCACGTTCGCGCACAGGGCAGAGTGAATGGACACCATCAAGAGAATGGCATGGAGAACCTCAGCCTGTTTGAGATCGTTAAACTGGGCAAGAGTGCTACACAGGTATACACACACACACACAAACACAAACACACACCTACCTACTGGCTGGCTATACACTGCATTATGCTGGGTATTCAGAACTCTTTCTCTTTCTTACTCTGACGCAGTCAGTGGTGGATGACTGGATTGAGGCTTATAAGAACGATCGAGATGTTGCTCTGTTGGAGCTCATTAACTTCTTCATACAATGCTCTGGCTGTAAAGGTAAGAGCTGTTTGTATTGTTATAAATGGTATACACATTATGCTTTATTCTCTAAAACAGTTTATATGTTTTAGGTGCTGTGAGTTCGGAGATGTTTAGGCACATGCAGAACTCTGAGATAATCAGGAAGATGACAGAGGAGTTTGATGAGGTATGAATCTAGTAATGGTCCCTGACTCTTTTCATCTGATTCAGAAGTCATATTCCAAATATGTTTGCGACATATTTTGTGGCATCAAGTTAACATGGCAGTTAAAGTGATTAGCTGTAAAATATAATTACAAATACTGTGAACCCATTTCAGCATGGGTTTTAGTGTATTCATACACAAATGTGGTGTTCTTCTTCTCTGTGTGCAGGACAGTGGAGATTACCCCCTGACCATGGCGGGACCCGTGTGGAAGAAGTTTCGGTGGGGTTTCTGCGAGTTTATTGCGGTTTTGGTACGGCAGTGCCAGTACAGCATCATCTATGATGAGTACATGATGGACACGGTCATATCTTTACTGACCGGTCTGAGCGACTCGCAGGTCCGAGCATTCAGACATACCAGCACACTTGCAGGTAGCATACCTATAACCCTCACCGTTCACTGAAAAATGAAACCCCTCATTGACAAAACGTAATTGCTCAACACCTGTTGTTCGTTCAAAAAGGTGAAATTTAAGTGTTTTGGTGTCTGTGTTTCAGCAATGAAGCTGATGACGGCGCTGGTAAACGTGGCTCTAAATCTGAGCATTAACATGGATAACACTCAGAGACAGTACGAAGCTGAACGCAACAAAAGCCTCGGAAAAAGAGCTAATGAACGACTGGAGCTCTTGCTGCAGAAACGCAAAGAGGTAACACATATGTATGCACACCACATACATGCACATACAAGACAAATATACATGCAGCAACATTTAAAATGTAAGCTGGATGGTTTTGGGTCACTTTAATGAAAATGTGTGTATGTCACATAGCTCCAGGAGAATCAGGACGAGATCGAGAACATGATGAATGCCATCTTCAAAGGAGTGTTTGTTCACAGATACCGGTACATGTTGCATCTTCATAAATATTCATATGCTTTTATTAATATTTGACCCTTCAGGTTAATATTTATGAGGAGAGTGGCGCAGGATATTTATATATAAGCAGTTTGTGCTACATACAGTAAGACTTATTCCAAATTAACACATGGAATGAGTTGTAACATGAAAAATGTGTCTGAAATATGTATGTGTCAGCGACGCCATTGCGGAGATCAGGGCGATCTGTATTGAGGAAATTGGTGTTTGGATGAAGATGTATAGTGACGCGTTCCTGAACGACAGCTACCTGAAGTATGTGGGCTGGACCATGCATGATAAGGTAACTCCCCCCCCCAATCTCTCTCACACACACTCGCACACAAAGGATGATGCAAGTGCTGGCTTTATTCTTGTAGTTTAAGTTAGTAAACCTGTTTTGAATTTTAGTAATTGTAATAACTGTTACAAACAGTAAACATGTTTATACAGTTCTAATCTAAACAGAAAATGCGCTTTAGAGCTTTTAAAACACTTTTAGTAATATGACAATGGCCATCATGGCTCGTTTTCTTTGTGAAACTCCAGAGAACTGCATGGAGCCTTGAGGCACACCAGTCTAAATTTCATCTCTGTTTCTCTGTCTCTGTCTCTCGCTCTTTCTCTGTCTCTCTCTCTCGCTCTCGCTCTGAGCAGCAGGGGGAGGTGAGGTTAAAGTGTTTAACAGCTCTGCAGGGACTGTATTATAACCGTGAGCTCAACGCTAGGCTGGAGTTATTCACCAGTCGCTTCAAGGTAAAACAACTTTACACCACATCACAACCCCTTAAACAGTATTGTGGTGTTTATGAAACTCAAAAAGACTTGCTGATGTGGTATCTGATACTGTATGACTCACTTTCATTTATCAATATGGACTGTTTTGTGGGGTTTGTCACTGTATTTTGTCACTGTTCTAAATCTGTGCCTGTTTTTGTGCAGGACCGCATTGTATCTATGGCGCTGGATAAAGAGTGTGATGTTGCAGTTCAGGCGATTAAACTCCTTACACTGGTCTTGCAGTGAGTGCATTTTAGGTTTAAGACTTTTGACATTTTGTCCTTTTATATTTAGCTTAGTGCATGACCCTCACCATTTGATCTAGCGTTAGTAGAAACATTTTAACTGTGTAAACAGTGTCGTTCAGAGTGGACTTGTAGAGATTTATTTACAGTATTGGTGAATGGAACCTGACAATTCTAACCAAAGGTTCTCATAGCTTGGGTATCAGGCAGTGCCATCATATTAATTTAATTCAGTAGCTTTCTATGAGGGAGCTTTTAAAGCATTTTTTCTATTTACAATCACTGTGAACAGTTCTCACCGAGAGTTTCTCAAGCCACTCTTCACAACTTAAACACTGCCTTCGTGCTAGTGCACCCCCTTGTGTGTATTAGAAGAAGGAGCAGTGTAGAAAATGTATGAACAGTTGATGCTGGGCTTTGGTGTCTGATCTAGCTGAACTTGCATTATTATTGTTCATACCTACAGCATTTAAATAGACTGTGTAAGTGATGTAATTAAATACACTCAAGAAAAAAAAAACCATCAGATCATCTTTGTGAGTGTTGTTTAAATGTGTGTGTGCAGAAGCAGTGATGAGGTTCTGACAGCTGAAGACTGTGAAAGTGTGTATCATCTGGTTTACTCTGCTCACAGACCCATCGCTGTGGCAGCAGGGGAGTTCCTCTACAAAAAGTGAGTCACATGATCCACCAGAGCTGGAGCCCTGAACCCTGTAGGACCTTTGGTTCTTCCACAGTTTAGTGTTTTTTTTTCTCTGCTCTTAGGCATACTTCAGCACAGTCAGAGCCTGTTATATCCTGAAAACTACAAAATGCAGGGCAGAGAGACTCTACTAACATAAACCTGTGCACTGGGGGAATACATTTAATATAGCTTTTAGTTTACGGGTCACTTTTTAAATATAAATATTCATCTTCTTAGCATTAACATTTGCCGTGCTTATTTTTACATCCGGAAAAAAAAATGCACCTTCTGGTATGCGCCCTTTGATCTTTGAGAATTTTGCCAACTTCAGAATTTTCTGAATTTCCAAGGCTGTTGTGGCTTTAGTCTCGATCAAGAACTCGCACACTAATGCTAACAGTGAGCTGTATGTGAGAAGGGAAAGGGTGCAGCAGTTAAATGTCCGATTCAGTGTGAGGGTCATATTTGACTCAGCAGCTCCGCCATGTGGACATTTAGGAACATGCAGGTCTATTCTCACCAGCTGATGTTTGTCTCTATGCATGTGTCCCCGTGCAGGTTGTTTAGTCATCGTGGTCCAGAGGAGGATGGTTTGCCCAGGAGAGGTAGACAATGTCTGAATGCAAACCTCATCAAAACCACTGTTTTCTTCTTCCTTGAGAGTGAGGTATGTGTGTTGAAATGTAGTTATTGCGCCATTGTTAACAAGGGTGGCCAGTCACATGTTTCTGCATATTTTAGGTATTTGTATATTCTATTAAAAAAATCTATTCCCAAGACATTAGTCACTTTAATGCTTAAATGTCAAAATACACTTATATTTAGTGGTGGGTGATATGGCAAATATATATCATGTTTTTACAGTTAAATCACAGTTACAGATTTATTTACTATTTTGTAAGTTACTGAACAGTACAAGCAAACGATTGTTGGTTGAGCGCTGTTTCTATAACGAGGACATTAAGCGGACTACCAAATAGTGCAATTTGGCTGAGGAAAAAAAATACGAAGAGCACAGAACCGCAATAGATGGATGTAATGTAGTCTGTTTAGAGGATACTACAATCTCTGATTCATAGATCGTTTTCACAATCTCCTATCGTCTTTTTTTAATCTTCCCTTCTTTTTCTTATTTTAATAATTAATGCACTTATTTATAGCAAGTTTTAATGGCTGTTTATAGTAATGCCTACATTGTGTATTTGCTTTTATTTATGCATTTTAATGAAATGTAAGTAATACTGCAAGGTTAGTCTTATTGTAAATTGCGTAAAAATGTAGAATCTTGGGGAAACAAGGCAGCCAGTCGGAACAGAAATTGCTTACATGTATCTAAAAAGCACAGTAACAAACTTTGTTTAATTGTAGGGGATAAATGAAACAGCACATATGTTATAAGTTGAGCTTAGAAGGCCCCATATTCCAAGACTGGTGTCAAGCTATAAAACTAAAAGAGTAAGACTGTATTCATGGATGTGTGTGTTTGTTTTTAAGCTTCATGAGCATGGTGCGTATCTAGTGGACAGTATGTGGGAGTGTGCGTCTGACCTGCTGAAAGATTGGGAGAGTATGATCAGCCTCCTGCTGGATGAACCTTTTCCTGGAGAAGAAGGTACGCACATGCACACACCAACAGGGACCCTCTCAAATACCTGACACATTAATATTTTTGTGTGTATTTTTAAAAGTAATTATACTACAAAGGACCCGTTTCACAAAAAATTCCCTTCTTAGAGCAGAACAGTGAGAAGTTCAGTCCATAAAGCCTGCATTTGGAAACCAAAGTTCTCTGAGTGCAATGTTTGGTTTAGATTCTCATATGTGCGTGTGTTTGTGTATGTGCGTGTGTTCAGCTCTTACTGACCGGCAAGAAACAGCTCTGATTGAGATCATGCTGTGTGCGGTCAGACAGGCCTGTGAGTGCCACCCCCCGATTGGCCGTGGCACAGGCAAGAGGGTGAGTAGAACCCACACACTCTCCGTCCTGTTTGTTCCTCACTTACATTCATAAATGGTCTGGGCAGTCCCGGTCCCGGAAGACATTTCTCTGGTGTATAATTTGTCTCAAACAAAATACATTTTAAAAGATTACAATCGATTTTTGTGCTATGAACATGCACACACTCATTCCCCCCCTCATCCCCTCCCCCCATCATTAATGTGTTTTCAGGTCATGACTGCTAAGGAAAAAAAAACACAACTGGATGATCGTACGAAGATCACAGAAATCTTTGCTGTAGCGTTGCCGCTGTTACTGGCTAAAGTAAGATGTTCGCACTGTAAACACATTAAAGCACTAGTATTTTTATCTGAACCCTGTACGTCTAATCCGTCACCTTTGACTTTTTGGTATGTAATATATTTCAGATGCCAATCATGTCTGGACTGTTCTTTCATTTTTTGTGATTGACTCCTTATTTAATTTTTCATACATATTAGAAAATCAGATTTTTATGCAGTTGATCTGGCTTGATGCCCTGTTAGACTGAGGGTTCTCTGTACTTCTATACCTATCTCCTTTGTGATTATCTCTCTATCTCTCTTCCCTCCAGTACTCTGTGGATGCTGAGAAGGTTACTAATCTTCTTCACCTACCGCAGTACTTCGACCTGGAGATCTACACTACTGGCAGACTGGAGAAGGTACAAACATAATTTTTCTGAGGTGTCAATCTAGGACCAGTATGATGATATTGCATATTCCAAAGCATGTACTGTGGCCTAATGTGTGTTTATGTGTCTTCTCAGCACTTGGATGCGTTGTTGCGTCAGATCCGAGAGGTGGTGGAGAAGCACACAGACACGGATGTTCTAGAGGCCTGCTCCATGACCTTCCATGCGCTCTGTAACGAAGAGTTCACTATCTTCAACCGTGTGGACATTGCACGCAGCCAGCTGCTGGACGAACAGGTGGACAAGTTCAACCGCCTGCTCGAGGACTTTCTACAGGAGGTGTGTGTGTGCTTGGGTGTGTATCTGTAGGTGCCCATGTCCTATACTGTTTTTAAACCTAATGTCTTGTTCTTAAGGGGGAGGAGCCTGATGAAGATGATGCCTATCAGGTTTTGTCAACACTCAAGAGAATCACAGCCTTCCACAAGTAAGAATACACACACACACACACACATATATATACATACACACACACACACACACACACACACACAAAATCCAATAACCAGTCATTCGAAAGCGAATTCAAACAGCTGATGGTCTAAGGGTCTAAAACTCAGTTTACCTGGGGGCACAGGTTTTCTTTACACAAACTCGAGTTTGTTGCTGAGAGTCATAAAAATTGAGGATTCAGATTCAACGTTAGTCTGAGCTGAAAAGCTTGAAATCTAACGTTTTTCCTGTTTTCCTTTGTTTGCTGACAGTGACTATTAAATAGTAATTTTAATGTATAATGTGTGTAATCTTGGTTTGCTTTTCCATTTGTAGTGCCCACGACCTCACCAAGTGGGACTTGTTCACCAGCAACTACAGACTCCTCAACACTGGACTGCAGAACGGGGACATGCCTGAACAGGTACTTGCCTCTCACATCTCACCTGTCCAGCAGCATGTGTGTTTATGTTGGCTGATATATTTGTTTATTGGTTGTGTTCAGATTGTGATCCACGCTCTGCAGTGCACTCATTACGTCATCTTGTGGAACCTGGCTAAAGTTTCAGAGGGCAGCTCGAAAAAGGTACTCTCACACACACAGCCGTCAGATCTACCTAAGATGATCTGCAGGTACGAAAAGATGTAAAGACAGACTTGCTTATGTGGATTCTGACACTGTAAAAGATACTGTTTTAAGTGTGTGTGTGTGTGTGTGTGTGTGTGTGTGTGTGTGTGTATATATATATATATCACAGTTAACCCCCATGCGGAGGATATTTGTGGTTAGCGGAGCACACAGCTGTGTTAACATGCCCAGCCCTAATAGATATATGTGTATGAATGAACAAGCGTATGTAACTGGTAGGGTATATGTTTACATTGTTGAAGCCTCGTAGCTCCAGTTCTTGAACTGAAGAAACTGCCTTCAGAGTGGGGCATGGAGTGTATAATGTGTAACAGTCACTAAAAGCCACCCCCCCCCCCCCCTTTTTTTTTTTTTTTCCTGGCAGGGAGACCTGGTGACACTCAGGAAGCAGATGCGAGCATTTTGCCTCATGTGTCAGAGATACCTGAGCAGCGTCAGCATAGCAGTTAAAGAACAGGTAAACTCACCTGAGTATTTCTGACACAGTGGCACACTACGGTATACTACAGCGTGACTGTCCTGGGGAACATTTTCTCTCAAGTTCTCACTTTCAGAGCCACGGTTTGGTTAGTGTTACAGTTCAGCTTGCTAAACAGCTTTAAACTGTATTATTCAGCCATAATACACTGTAGCAAACAACCATTTTCAGCTTCCTTAAGCTGCAAGCTCTTTCAGCACATCACCTCTACACGTTCAGAATCTCAGGTCTTATATGCTCTTTCAAAATCAATGTTGTTGTTTCATTGTCTATCCCTCTATATCCCCCTCCCCTGCAGGCTTTCACCATCTTGTGTGATGCATTGATGATCTTCAGTCATCAGATCGTCTCGTCTGGGAGAGAAGCTCTGGAGCCGTTGGTTTTCAGTCCTGACTCCTCGTTGCAGAGTGACCTGCTGAACTTCATCCTTGACCATGTCTTCATCGACCAGGACGACGACAACAGCACTGGTACACATGACCAAACTTGAATATTTTGTGCAATGCCCTAAATTGATATTAGAGGAAAAGATGCCACCACACAGCATTATTGCTCACCTTTTCATGTTTGTGTGGGGGTGTGTAGACGGGCAGCAGGATGATGAAGCCGGTAAGATTGAAGCTCTACACAAACGGAGAAACCTGTTGGCAGCATACTGCAAACTCATCATTTACAATGTGGTGGAGATGAGCACAGGAGCAGATATCTTTAAACAGTACATGAGAGTGAGTTAGCACACATTTTTCAAAACATGTGCCCAGTCATTACATTTTGAGATTTTTTTTTTTACAATATTGCAATATGTTTACCTCTCTGGTCAGTACTATAACGATTACGGTGACATCATAAAGGAGACAATGAGCAAAACGCGGCAGATCGACAAGATCCAGTGTGCCAAAACTCTCATCCTCAGCTTACAGCAGGTAACCCACAACCAATGTTGACCAATGACTACAGAGTGTAGTTGTGGATGTATTGATGTGGTAGCATTGTGTTTTTACATTTTGTGTGTTTCAGCTGTTTAACGAAATGCTGAGTGAGCTGGGCTGTAATTTTGACCGCTCCTCCTCATTGTTCTGTGGAATTAAAGAACTCGCTCGACGGTTCTCTCTCACGTTTGGCCTTGACCAGCTTAAGACCAGAGAAGCCATCGCCATGCTACACAAGTATGAACACACACTGACACACCCACTCAGAGTTGCACACTAATACATCCATGTTTATAGTGATTCAACCCAAATGTTGACCAAACCAGACAAGATCATAGAAACCCTATTCCTCAAACCCTAAGCACCCCCCAATATTTCCCAGTGAAAATTAATGTAAATGAACTTTATTATAGAAACGTGTGTGTGTGTTTGTGTTAGGGATGGTATAGAGTTTGCGTTTAAAGAGCCCAGTCCTCAAGGGGAGGGTGGACCCCCTTTAAATCTGGCCTTCCTCGACATCCTGAGTGAGTTTTCCTCTAAACTGCTACGCCAGGATAGGAAGACTGTGTAAGTTTGTCTCTCCTCTTATTTCTTTTCATTTTTTTTTATTTCCTTCTGTCTTCTCTTTGCTCTTCTCTGGTTTCCAAAATTTGTATGAAGTGTTTTGCTGAACTAATACATGTTTGTTCTCTCAATCCCTCTCTTTCTCTTGTCCTTTCCCTCTTGCTCTCTCCATCTTTATACTTTCTCTCTCTGTCTTTCTCTCACTCTTTTTGTTCTCTCTCTCGCTCTGTCCTTCTCTTCATTTGTCACTCTCTCTGTAGGCACCTGTATCTTGAGCGGTTTATGACGTTTCAGATGTCCCTGCAGAGGGAGGAGTGTTGGCTCCCTCTGATCTCCTACAGAAACTCCCTGCAGGCGGGAGCTGACGACGACACCATGTCTGTGATCAGCGGGGTCAGCAGCAGGGGCTCTGCACGCAGTAAAAAGCCAAAAATCACCCCTGTGCCCACCAAGAGGAAACTGCCTGAGGGTGTGTACATGTGTTTGAGACATGCAGCTGAAGTGGTTATGTAGATTTCTTCATTCCACTTTAAATGGTGTAACTTCTGCACAATTTAAGATCAAAATTTGAACAAGCTATCTCCTAGCTTGTTCAAGTTTAGATGTGCTAAAACTCCAGACATGTCTTAACTGATTAACCACTTTTGGAGTGGGTGATTTGGTTTGACAGGAAACTAATGCTAGGTGTGTGTGTGTGTAGAAGACAGCAGCTGCAGCAGCGATGCAGGTGTGTGGATGGCGCGTGAGCAGAACGTGCAGCAGACCCCAGTGTTGATGTCATCGCCCCACATGACCTCCACTGTGCTGCGGGAAGCCAAGAAACTTCGGCCAGACGAAGGATACGTTGGAGTTTACACCATGAGCAATGAACCTCAGCACACACCACTGCAGCAAACACATCAGACCATCGACTACAAGTAAACACGCAGACTGTTTTGACCACAGAAGTTTAAACATTACTTTAAGTTTTCACAGGGACGTAAGTTTTATGACTGTTATTCAATGTCCACACACCGCACAATGGAGGACTTATTTTGGATGATATGTATGCCACACAACTAAGATTGGCTATAAACTAGTGTAATGCTGACGTCTGCCCTGATGGAAAGACCAGGTCACTTTTGCCACTCAGAAAACTGGGGGTCCTGATTTAGTGAATGAAATAAGTGGGCTTATTAAATGTAATAATATTATAATAGATTAGAATCACTTACAAAGGTTCAAAAGTATCTGTGAGGTAATCACCACCGATTTTGTATTAATTTGTGACAATGGCTGTAGTGTGGTTGTCCTGCATACAGTTTGTTTATGGAATGTCTGTTTAATGCTTATTTGTGCATTCAGTACGCAGGTAGCATGGATGCTGGCGCAGCGACAACAGCAGGAGAGAGCAAACATCCAGAATGCCAAGATGAGGAGTCATATGCAGCACGCGATGTAAGAGCAACGTCTGCACAAATTCTTCTGAGTGTAGGGGTTAAATGATCAGCCTGGGTTGCTTGGTGAACTTTATAACTTGCTTCCAGGATTTATCTGTAAAGCACGATCATTTCAGTCCAGACTGATGATGATGCAAGAGTAATGTCGCTCATCATTCCTGCTTTTGGAGAGAGTCAAGTCTCCATGTTTTTGGACTAAATGCTTTATTTAAAACACAGCTTGCATATTTTATCACTAGTGGCGGGCCGTTATGGGCGTTAACGTGCTGCGACTCTTATCGTGCGAAAAAAAAATCACTTCTGTTGGGAGCTGGGTCTATACTACGCAAGCTGCCTACTGTGAAATGGGGACGTCACTAGGACGGAAAGACAAGGTGGGCTTAGCCCCCAGGGTTGTAGGAAGGAATTAGCATGTATAGAGGCCTAAACATGTTTTTTCACTAAACCTTTCCTTTCACTTAAGGAAACAAGTAAAGTTAAGCAGTGAACAGTTATGGACACTCAGTATTGTTCAGTTGAGCTGAGTACAAACAGCGCTTTTTTTATTTAGGCTGTCCTAGGCTGGCGAAGAGAATGAATTAGAAGTTTGTATATTTTACATGCACGCCGCCATGTTTGTGGGTCGTCGTCTCAGTAGCGTCTCACTAGCACCTCCTACAAGAGAGAAATATTACTTAACGAGCTCCGGTAGCTAGTCGCTAACAAGCAGCGCCATGTAGCTTCGCCTGAGTCCTAATGCCCGCCTGCTACCTACAGCAGCTACCTACAGCAGCCAGTACATCATTTTAGTTCAATAATGATAGCTAGACTTAATTCATAGTCTTAAAGTGCGTCTCTGCGCTCAGTGATATCTTGTATGAAACAGGGTTCGTACGGGTGCTGGAAATCCTGGAAAATGCTTGATTTTTAATATCGTGTTTTCAAGGTTAGAAAAGTGCTTGGATTTTGGACAAAGTTCTTGAAGATGCTTGGATTTGAAATTACATTGCTTTCATAATAATTCGTTATCTTACGGAGTAGTTTTCCTTTTCCAGGGTTGCTGTGGGGTTGTAAAAGGTAGTAAATTAAACTGGGCCAAATTAAGGCCAGTAAAAAGTAGTAAACGTCATCTGGTGAGGTAGTACATTTTCGAGCCCCCATCCAACTGGGCCTATGCGTTTTTCAGTTTGTGCAACTTACGTGCATCTCCT
>JBBPDE010121599.1:0-16484 GCA_037974605.1 Nannopetersius ansorgii
CTCTCTCTCTCTCTCTCTTTCTTTCTCTCTCTCTCTCTCTCTCTCTCTCTCTCTCTCTCTCTCTCTCTCTCTCTCTTCCTCTGTACATACAGTACATACTGTAATATATATATATATATATATAAAATTTGCCACAGTACCGGAAAATGGCTATTGAAAATTGCTTTTTTAATCAGATTACATTGCTTTTAATACAAATTCTACCCAAAATTCAATTTGCAGTGACCTGTTTCTCTTCATTACCAAGCCTTCTACAGAGGAATAAGGTTAATAAAAAGGCAAAATCTGTGTTTGTTCATAAGCACTGGAATTTAAATGACAAAAATACACATCACTAGACATTTAAAAATTCACATGTCCTACTTGCAAGCATCTGTTGTTTCAGGAAATTCACCGGCTATTAATACGGAAATCCTACACACTTCACATTTAAGCCCATTTCCCCAGGATGTCACAGCCATCAAAGCAATAAGGATATTCAAGGGCAGTCTGGCAGTTCAGAAGAATGGTGAGAACATTCTGGTAATTGAATATTGCAGCATTGTGCAGGCTTGCTTTTCAAGGACACTGTGGCATGCTATATAATGTAAAGATCTGCAAATATGAGAATAAAACGAACTTCATGCTCAAATTAGTCCTGGTTAATGTTTTTATTTCTATGTACATAGAAGTACACATGTTCTATTGCTGTTTACATTTAACATAAAATAACACATCAAATGTAAAATAAATCCTACATTTAGAATAAGGCACATTTTATGTTTTGTTTTTCCAATATGTTAAAAAAAACAGTAAATCGGTGTTAAATTGGGAGGAAGTGTGTTCTCTGTACTGGATGAGTATAAAATCTCAAGAAGTGTCAATTGAATAGGGTGGCCAATTTTTTGCATATAACTGTACAATCCTTGACAAACACACAATAGCACACACAAAAACCCTCTAAAGCATTGCTGAACTGGCTCAAAAAAATAAGTTGATCAAAGATTCATATGTTACATAAGAATCTAAAACTCCAAATTTTTTTATGTTAACTTACAATTAGAAGTTAGTTCATTCAAAATAAATTTTTTGTTCCATCTTACAATGTGTCACGTTCTTCCCTCGAATCTCCCAAGCACTGAAGGCAGGCGCATGTGCAGGCTTCCATTTTTATTTCTTTTTTTTAAACTCAAAAGGCATGAGGGCCAGAAACAAACTCAGAAAACAAACGAAAGGAGAACGGAGAAACTCTCGAAACACAAGTCAGGATGACAGTGGACCGACCCTCAAATAGACCCTTAAATACTAAACTCAAAAATCAAGAAACCAATCGAAACACAAAGCTCATTTTCTCTGAGCATGCTGGTCAGCTGAAACAATAATCTAGACAAACATGACCGGCATGCTCAGGATTCCATAATTAAAGTCCCTAAAGTAAAAAACAGAAAAGGATGGCCTCTAGCGGCCATTGACGGAAAATAACACAATGTCAGTATAAGAAACCAGAAATAGCTGAGACAAAAAATAAATTAATATACAGGTCATATCAGTGCCATCTGAATAACATGTGTCACCCTGCAGATCTATGAACATGACTGACACACCATTATGTCATTTTAAGCAACCAGTGGGAAACACGACATAAAACTCCATAAAGTTGGACAGATGGTGGTCTAGTGGTTAGGGAGTTGCCCCTGCAATCAAATAGTTGTGGGTTTAAATCCCAGCACTGCTAGTGGCATCACTGAGGCACCCTTGAGCAAGATACTGTCCCCACATGCTGCTCCCCAAGTGTCCCTCATGGGTGGCAGCCCACTGCTTCACTTGGTGAATGGGTTAAATGTAGAGAAAGAATTTCACACTGTTCAATCTGTGAGCAGTAAGTGGTCACTTTAATCACAAATAAAAAATAAAATACTGTTTCACTCGTGTGCTCACACTTTCTAAATAGGCTAGTAATCCACAAATAACACTTTCCTGAACAAGTCTCTGAGAGACAAGTGCACTGCCCTGCACCTTTTAGTGTCTTCCCTGCTTAACACACCCACTTCAACTCAGTGAGGGTGGTTTAATTACTTTGTTTATGTGTGTTAGGAGCAGGTGTCATTTCATCATTTTGCAGAGCAGTGGACCTCCAGGACCAAAGTTGGGACAAACTACTAAGGCGCATACACAGTATATGATCAATCCATTCCTAAATGCAAGTATTTCTGCTTAAAAGGTAGAACAACTAGAAATATAATGCATAGAAATATCACCTGGACCAAATTAGAAGTGCGCTAAGCTTAGATCAACAAAGAGCTCACACCACAACAATCCAACCATGCCATTCACAAATCCAGTTCTTAATTAGGCTAGTAGGCTTAGCTGGGCTAATACAGAGGAGTGCACATCTTTATTGTCATTACTAGCAATCTACATGTGCATTCGGATAGCTGATAGTGACAGTAGCTGGGAAATAATCAATAAATGCATAAAGGAAAACCCTGAGAGGAAGCATAAGAAGATAAACATCTCCCTCTGGGCCAAACAGTGCGACTCAAAGGAAGATGTGTGGTATGAGCCAATGACTGATGAAGTGCGTCAGAAATGATATTGCCAACTGTGTCAGACGTGTACTCAAAGTTAGACAAAAGAACGCGGTGGGAAGGAGGTTCAATGTGAGTTTAAGACAGGATTACAACTTCCAGAAACAGCACTAGAGTCTGTGCAGGGACTGGCAGTCCTGGAGCTCATTACAAATAATGACGGCAGTCCAAGTGGGATTTGATGATAGGCTACGATGAGCTAAAGGATTCCTTTTGAGCTGAAGGATTGAGCTAAAGTCATTTGCCAAAAGAACTGAAGGAATGATTTTGCCTTTACGCGGTGAATACACAGTACACTGTCAATCTTGCTGTGGCTAATTAAATGAGTATAAAAGAAGTTCTTAGGCACAAGAACAGATCTATTCTATACCAATTCTACATGTTATTGTGATAAATTATATCCAAATACACATTTTGGCCTATAATATGAATCAGAAAAGTCTAAATAAATCTAATTAAAAATATGAATATGAAATACACTGTGCTGTATACATAAATACTACATAGAAATATTGTAGAGAAGTAACTTTCAGTTAAGTGAATTATTAGTTACACAAACAATGGTTAGGAGTATGTTATTGCCTATAATAGAGATCAATATTATATATGTAATATAGACTTCAGTAGTGATACTCACATGGTAAGACTATTGCACAAAACAAGATATTACACATAATGAACTGATTGAGCACCCAATGAGAACGCTTCACATGATGTTGCATATGACTACTGCACATAATAGTAAGATAATAATGCACATAGTGATAAAGATTTAAGCCCAAATAGAAACTGCACAACAAAGTAGCATCCGGTTATTGCACAGATTATTGTGTGGATGTGTGACAGAGGATGAGAGAGGAGGCTGCTACAGACTCATGGAACATAGAGAACAATGAGTATCAAAAGTAAGAACTCTTGAAAAAGCCAGCAAGGTGCTGTCATGACAGAATATTAGCTCATATAACAGTCAGGTTCTCATTACCAGTCATGACAGTAGCCATCAGGGTATAAAGTCTTATGGCATATGACAATTACTAGTAATAACATCTGCTTTGACATGCTTATGGCATTTTTATGTCAATGCTGTTCAGAAGATTAGTAAAGTGTTACAGATTGCCTTTGTAGAAGCTTCAGGTTTACATCTAACGTCCATAGTAGCAAGTGGACAATAATGACAGAGCAGATTATGCCGTTATTTATTTTGTCAATCAATTGTGTCTTCAAGTGCCAAAGTTATAATTTACCAAATCGCCTATCCCTACCAAAGTGGAGCCCACCACTAATCCGTCAGTTCCAAATGACAGCCAGACCTCACTGATCCTCCTGACAGACAGATAATGAAGCAGACGTTTGTCATGTTCACTTTCTCAACATGTTCTCCAGGGGCTTCCCTTCAAACTCCTTCAGATAGGAGCTTTCTCCAGCGCTGTTCACGCAAAGATTTATTTGTGGGAACAAATTGTTCCATTCGTGTGAAAGGAAAGAATGCTTAATACTGACTTAATTAGATTAAGCATTTAAGCCTAATTCTGGATGTTTAATTGAACGTGTTAATAGTTTGGGGTAATTTACCGATGATTAATCTGTGCAAAATAGAGTTATGCTCATAGCCTCTTGTACAAGCAGCACACACAGACACAAATAATAATGCCTCAAGGCAGTACATAGCCCTGTGGTTCAACCCATAAGATTTATTTACCACTCCAATTGTCACGAAACCCCACAGAACATGCAGCAACCTGAGTGTAGTTATGATTGACAATTCATAATTTAATATAGTATGGTGCTGGGGTTTAAAAACAGGCAGATGCATGAATTATTTATTAAACCTCTCTCTCTTCCAACCATGAAGAAGAACCATTGGTCACAAACTGAAAATGCATGTTAGATATAATGTAGGAAATGATTTTGCCTAATAAATGAAATATAAACATCTTTTTGGCTGCACTAATATGCACTAGTGTGGGCCTTGGGCACAATTCTGGCACACAGATTAAAAGCTGTTTATGGTAAAGAATGAAGGGGAAATCACTTTCAAACTCAAAGTGAGTGTTTATGTGCCACTGAGTTCAGATAACTATCTCAAACTGTAGCCATTGTGGCTGCTGCCATTGTTTAAGGAACTCTCCCCACAAGTTGTCTTTCAACACTCTTATGCAAAAATGAGCTGCTCGAACCTTAGTGAGCTGCTTGAAACTTATCTCACAAGGCATTACATGACACATTATGATTACAATGATGAAAAATATGATTATATTGCCCAGTCCTACCTGTAAGTGATGTAGGGACAGGCGTCAGGGTTTTAATGACCCGAACCATTATGAGAACCAACCTGCCCTGCCCTGTTTAACCTGCAAAAATATTTGACCTGAGCCCCACCCGAACTGCAATGTTTCTGTAAGTTATCTATGAACTAGCCAGAATGCTGCTTTGTCGCTTTCGGAACTCCAGGTTATAGGTTGACCAGAATCACTACTACCTGTATACAACAACCGCCATAGCATACGGACCACATGAACTACATTGTAGGTCTAACAAGTGGATGTCAGCTGTTTATGTTATGACTGCATAGTCACACAGAGACACAGAGACAAGTGTATTATAAAATATAAAGTCTAAATAAATCTATTAAATAATTTGCAGAAAATGCTTAATATGAAACACACTGTTATATACACAAATGCTGGGTATAGATATACAATAAGTATTTACAGTTAAGTGAATTACTAGTAGCACAAATGGAGTATGTTATTGCATGTAATAGAGATTAGCAGCATCTAAGTAATATTCACATGGTCAGACTATAGCTCATAATAATAATGATATACCATTATTACCCGTTCATTTTAAAGTTCTTTGGAAGATCAAAGGTTCTCAGAGATTTTCAAAGATTATTTTAAATAGGCAATTGCCGGTGGGCTATTTAACTTTGCACAGCTTCTTGCAAACGACTAAACATCCGTATACACATTATAAAAATGTAGGTGTGTTGTTGGCATTATTTATCAATGAAAGCAGAGAAATCAATAGCACACTCCTATCCACCATTCTCTTCTTAGTATAGCAGCATGACAGATTGTCTGATAAAGCACAGTAATGCTGGAATCGATCCAACCATGCTGTTGCTCACACATATATTGGCAGGACTGCCTGTATGTCAGTCTCCCTGTATGGCAGACTGTCCATTCAGGTAGGCCAATCGATCTCAAAGGGGAAGAACCTGTGGACAGAAGAGAAGACTGCGGAAAACGTACACACTCATACTCACACTCACGCATGCGCACACATAAAATAGCCAATACCGCTGTTGCTAAGCAGCAGTCTCCAACTGCAGCGTTAACAGACTCGTTGGTCTCGAGGTATGGTTCTCACTTTGGGTGTGAGAGGTCCTGGGTTCAAATCCTAGACAAGCCCTGATTTGGGTAAGCTGGGGGCCAGGCTTGAATCCCAGGACTGCCAGTGGCACCATTTTGTTACCCTTGAGCAAAGTACCATTCCAACACTGCCCCCTAGGTGCTGTGTCGCTGGCTTCCCACTGCTTCACTTCCAGTTTACAAACTGGAGCACAAATACAACATCATAGTGGATAACTGAGTGAATAGACGCTAATGTGGACCAGCTAACTAGTCTTATTGGTAAAATGCTAACTGCTTGCTGATTGACTTGCAAACATGTCTCAGTATGAACAAGGATGAATTTGTTATGGTAACTAACTAGCCCTACTGTGAGTTCATTAGGGAAAATAAGAATTTGTTTGGAATGAAATCCTTTGAGAATTAAAAACTGGAACACAAATGCAACTGGCGCTAGCGGAGACAAGCTAACTAGGCTTGTTAGCGTGATGCTCACTGCTTCTCTCAGCCGGCTAGCTCTGGAGCCCTCTGATCCAATTAATACATAGCCTACATATCTAAGTATAAATAAACAAACAAAGGTGTTTACAGGTTAAAAGACTGGAGCATAGATGCTGTAAGTGCTAGTGGGGAACAGCTAGCTGGTCTCGTTGGCATAATGCTAACCGCTTCCTAATGGCTTTCATTTATTAGTAGTGACATTTTGACTCCTTTAAGGTGCATTTCCTTGGCTGAAAGTAGTCATAGCCATCTTTGATGGGTTGTAGATGAGGCGGGCTCCAGCCTGGCAGGGCCAGTAATTGCTCCCAGAGCAAGTCAGAATGAAATAATGCTCACATAGTAATGGAGGGGTATTTTTAAACCAAAACCAGCAGGAGAACCAGCCACTGGGTCAGGAGAGGGCCCAAGGTGCAGGGGTACTGTGGCATGAAGATGAATGTGACTGTGTGTGTGTCTGGATAAAAGTGCGCGCCAAGAGACCAAGTGTGAAAGAAACCAACAAGTGCATGTGTGTGTGCGGACACACACATACATTCACAAACAGTCTAGAAATATTTATCCTGGGATACTCTGGAGTTCAAACCAAAAGTTCAGGCCAAATTTAACCCCCAACACTGTTGCATGAGCCAAAAATAGACAATATGGCGGGCCACTGTAATCAACTACATAACGCGCCCCCTAGGTATCAAGCAGCATCACCGCATATGCTATTTTTGCCAGCCAAGCTTCAACAAGGCCCAGCCTGCTACCTCACTCATACTCAGCATGGGTAGCAGCTGGTGGCATTTTGCAGCGTCAGAGACACGCTTGCTCTTCCTAAACACTTGGTAGGGTTCTGCAAGCAACAGCCGCTCCCAGTGGACTGAGTGCCAATTACCCGTCAGAAACCATCTTAAAGGGAGCAGACCCAAATGACAACAGCGGCACCAGAGAAACCAACAGAGACTTAAACTGAAGAAGCTGAGACAGATGCTCATTAACTCTCTCTTGAGCGAGTACAAAAACGCTATGCAAAAGAATCACTAATTGGTGTCTCACCATTAAACAAATGGAGAGGGGTATCATTCTCTTATGGCCTGAAGAACCATTAGTGAAGACAATGGGTTGAAGCATATTTTCCAATTAATGAACTGTTGGTGCTGTATCATTAGGGAACTTTTCATTACAAGCCAAGTGACAAATTTAGCAGCACAAACATATACATGACTTTGAAAAGAACCGCATTGTAATGGCTAGATTGCTGGTTCCGTGCATCTACAAAACTGCAGGTCTAGTTGTGTCTTCCTGGTATGCAGTGATCAGTACCTACCAGAAGTGGATAACCAGTGAACTGACAACAGGGTCATAGACACCCAAGGCTTATTTATAGGCATAGGGATCAAAGGCTAGCCTGTCTAGTCTAATCCCACAGAGGATATGCTGTAACAAAGACTTCTGAAAATGTTAATCATGCCAATGGTGGGTGTCAGAACACCCAGCGCATCACAGCTTGTTGCGTATGGGCCTGTGTAGCTGCAGACCAGTCAGAGTGCCCATGCTTACCCCTGTCCAGCAGAAGGTACATCTGAAAGTACATCTGTGGGACTGGATCATACCACCTCCGGTACATTCTTGAGATTAGGTTGCAAAAAATGGTTGCTCTGCATTTCAAAGTGGCTCTGTAAACTCATTTGAGTTCTTAGACCAACTTCAGGCAGCGAGGCATGTTTAGAGACATTGTAGATGCTCTTCAAAAAAGACTGGAATCCTGGAAACAAGTTTTCCGGAAAGTGGGAGAGTGAGAATATCATTTTAAAGAACATGTTTTGTGAATAATTTTTTGTGAAATGTAGTTTTCAATATAGATGAATACTTTGTTTTAATTCCTGATTGTTCACATTGGTAGTTGAAATAAGCAGAGAAATTCAGACAAAAGTACCAGTTCTAACCTTTCAGTTGAGATCATGCTTGTGTTTGAGACAAGAAGGGGAGATGATTATTATGATTATAATTTGATAAAAAGTCATAATTTTTGATACAGTCATGTTCTGCATTCAGAAAGAAAATGCCTCCCTTTAATTTTCTGTCACAATTTTCTGCTGCTTGACATAAAAACAAAAGGAAAAAAGGGAGTTTTGAGTTAAATGTAAGCTGAACACAAATGTCATTCACTGGGTCGGTACATTATTTGATCGGAATAGCAAATAAGTAACAAAAATAACCATTTTACTTAAGTTGGTTTTGCAGCACAACATGAACTGGACTTAGCTGCAACTTGCTTTGGTCTTTCCTTATTGAGCAGCGCTCTCTTTCTTCTCTTGCTTCCTCTCTCTTTTTTCCTCTTCTCACATATTATGATTTCACTTCTCTTACTCGCTTGCACCCTCTCAACATCTCCTGTGCCCTCCGCCGGCAGACAGCTGCTAATAGGGGTTTATTTTTAGCAGGTGGGCGAGGTGTGGGTCTCTATGATGGATGAAGGGGATGTTTTACCCCTCGCTCTCCCTCTATTGCTCCCTCAAATTGGGAGTGGAGGAGATGGTGACATGGCCAAGGACAGAGAAAAATACAGAACAGTGGACAGATGGACAGAAACAGCCACACACGTTCAACGACATTTATTTATGTCAGGTTTTCAGATTTTATTGTAACTGAAAAGTGGTGAAGAAACTACACCACTGAATGGAGACAGAAGTGATGCTTGAAGGCAAACTATTGAGCAGTGCAGAATAGTAATTAGGGCTGCATATTGGTAAAATGTTCTCAATTTCTACTCCGTAATCTCAGGACTGATTCCTGTGTGACTTTTATTATAGTTTTATTATTATTATTATTATTATTATTATTATTATTATTATTATTATTATTATTATTATTATAGCTGGAATGTGGTGCCTCTTCTCCTCCTATAACTTTGAATTACAATATCAAATTGTCCATTAATATCCAGTGTGGTGTTTGTCATGGCTAAGGCTGCCATAAAATGCGGAGAAATAAAGATGCAGAGAAACAAATGTGTAGCAAAACACAGACGACTCATAAAGAGAATTCAAGACACTAAAGCTAATATCAGTTACAAAAAAAGATCACGAATGCTGCTACGTGTTCAGCCATCCTTAAACATAGATGGCTGGGTAAGAGCCAGCGAGTTAATGTCCTCTCAAATAGATAGCTAGATAGATTAAAACTTTATTAATCCCTCGGGAAGATTCCTCCAGGAAAGGTGCTGGTCAATGAATGTAGAGAATCAGAAAAGTGCTGGTCCGACTCCATTGTGCAAAAAGTTGTTTTTTTTTAACACAAACCTTTTTTGTCCATAAAACCAATGTTTGGGTGTCTTTATAGCCAACCAATATAACTGGTACAAACTCTTTTTCCAACTTCCATTTAATGTTTTACCTTATGCTGTATAGTGACCATTTCAGAAATACAAGGTTTTACTCCAAATTGACAGTATGTTCACAATATAAATAATATATATTATATATAAAATAAATTATAATTTAAACAGCCAATCAGCAATCTCGAGTTTTATAAAAAGTACTCCTACTGACTTACAGATGCTAAGAATGACTCTTTATTTAAGCTCTAAAAGGATTTTGTTTGTTCCTCTGGTATTAAAGAACGGTCATAAAACAGACTGGAATATCATGTCATCTGGTGAAGAAGGCCCATCAGCATCTTTTCTACCTTTGAACTGTCCTTGACACCTGCACCATCCTGATGGGACGCATCACCCTAATTTGGAAACGGCACCAAGTAGCATAATTTATGTCTGGTCATTCCAAAATTTCTGTCAGAACTGCTTTTATCTTTTTTATTTATAGTGTAGTGAGTGTTTAATGTCTTTCTTACCATTCTTTAACTGTGCGATGACAACCTAACCCCATAAATTGTTTGTGCTGGCCTCGTGCACTTTTGCGTTTCTCACAGTATCAAAGATAATTTTGTTGGCATCATAGAAAACTCCCACTGAAACTTCACACTGATGACAATATTTTGACCAATCAGAAAGCTGCAAGACCTGCAGTGATTGCTTTCGGTACTGCAGTCAAGTAAGATGATTACAGTTACAAGGCACTACATTTAAAATGGGAAAAACATTTGTTTGCAGAACAGCGTGGTACCTTGTGCCAGTGGAAAAGCACCATTAGAGAATTAGGCATAGGGCTTGGATGTATAAATATGGATCTCAACAGCATTCACATTTATGACTTATGGTTAAATATGGTTAAATACAGGCCAGCATTACCTTTGATATACAAGATATATTTACGTTCCTTGGATCTTGAGCATGTCAAACCAAAAGGAAGCTCAAAGCATGCGTAAAGCATTAGGTGATTAGCAAGGGTCTCATTTGCATATTGCACACTTCTGTTATTGTAATATACTGATGTCATGATAATGACTAAGGGCTGATGTTTAATGCAGTGCAATGGCTTAAGTTTAGCAAGTCCTTGTGCATAGAAGGATATGCACCACATTTCAGTGCCAGTGAAAGATGGTATAATAAATGTCTACAGCAGCAACCACAGTGAAAAAGCATTAAATACTACTTAGCCATTTATATTAATGCCGTCTTCTAATAGTCGCAACAATTGTATTACATGATCTCCCAGAAGCACATTCCTATACTTTGATTAAATTTTATTAAAGCAAATATTAAACCTCTTTTGCAAGATTTATTCACTCATTACAAGTATGCTGTGCGAACTTGCAATTATGCGCAAAAGGACACAACAAACTCATCTTTGAGTGAGCAAGCAAAACTGAAAGAAAACTTTCAAGCAATTAAAATTCTCGTGCTCTAACTTTTCCAGTTAAGAAGTAACAAAACAAAGCCATCTGCACATAGGCAACACACAATGTATCGTTAGTTACATGTTATCATGTTGTTAAAAGCCTATAATATACACATAAGGCTCTTATCAATCCCAGTGTTTTTCACAGGGTGACCTGTCACAGTTTCAGGTGAGTATTACTAGTCGTTCTGATTTCCATGCTGTTTGTGTGAGTTTGTGTACTAAAAAATGTAATTAGCTATTTCTTTTAATTTATTCTTACATGACCAACCTTTAATTATAATTAAACAGTGTGTTTTTTCTTTATTTCACTTTTGAAGTTGGTTTATGTAAATAATCTCCCTTCTGAGATCATTATTGCAGCTCATTCAAAAGGCAGCACAGGGCTCCCACATGAATGGGAAGGGCTAAACTGCTGTAGGTGGAATAAGGAGATATGTAAACCTGTTGGTTGTGTGACAAAAGTTGATGATTTGAAAATGGGCTGTTTTTGAAGCTTAGTATCTGTATATGGACTGTAAGGATGTTATGTGTATGGACTCCTCCTTGACCTCTCTACTGCCTTTAACACTGTCAATCACCAGATCTCCAGAACATGCAGATACCTTCTCTACAACATCAGAAGAATCCGACCCTTTCCTGCCTTGAAAGCTACACAGATTCTCGTCCCACCTCTGGTCATTTCCAAACTGGACTACTAGAACTTTCTACTGGCTGTACTTCCACACTTCAGCTGATTCAGGATGCAGCTGTGAGGTTTATGTAGGAACATTAAGATTTGGAATAAAAATGTATTTTATTCAATGTTGGTAAGGGAAAAGTTTAGCTCAATTTAAAGATCTCCAGCAGAATCAGAGGAGGCTGATTCACCTTTACTTTCATTAATTTAGTAATTAATGATTAGTAATTACTTAATTTATAACATCAATTTGGGTCTTATCCAAAACAGGGCCTATACCAGATCACAGCATGAACCTTTTGTGTACATTTGTGATCAACGTTCATAAGTTTACTCAGACCACACCTTTACTAAGGAACTCTCACTGGCTCCCTGTGGTGCTCACATTAAGTTCAAGTCCTTAACACTTGCTTTCAAGGCCATGAATGGACTAGCACCCCAATACATAACAGCACTGATAAAACAACATGTCACTTCTCATCCTATCAGGGCTTCAAGCGCAGCTCGTCTTGAGCCTCCGAGGTTCAAAAAAAGAGGGAAAAATGCGTCAAGACTCTTCTCAGTCTTGGCCCCCTAGTGGTGGAATGAACTCCCTCTTCCGATCAGATCTGCGAAGTCCCTTGCTGTCTTCAAGCTTCGCCTGAAGACCCACCTCTTAAAAAAAAAAACATAAAAAAACGTATCCTCATCCCTTCCTTTCCCTTGCCTTAACTTCTGACTTTCTGTTTAGGTGTTGTTTAGGTATTGTTTGACAGGTATTGTTTAGGTGCACCAAGCGTGCAGTAACTTGGTTAAATAATGGATACTGATTTAAGTTTAGCTTTACAGGTTTATGAAACAGATGTGGACTACTTGAGCACTGATGTTCATCGCTCTGGATAAGAGCGTCAGCTAAATGTCGTAAATGTAAATGAATGGGGGAATGAACGTAACATTTTTAAACAATCTTTACATACTTTAAGTCAATATAATTGTAGAAAAGTGATGATTTGTTTGTACTGCTACATGTTGCAATGTTCATGGCTTTCAGTATATTAAAGGGCCGCATCACGCAGCCTTACTAATTGTGTTCCAAAAATTGTGTTCCTCCTCAAAAGCACTGTCACATCACTGACAAGTGCCTACACAAACTTTCATGGAGCATTTCACAAACCCTTCATTTATTTTACACCTTCTTAAGCTAATACCATAAGGAGTACTGCACATTTTAGTGCACATTTACCAACCTCTTCAAACAATGTGATGGAGTAAAATGTGGGCTGCATTTCTCTGCCATATTTGAAGGCTGTTCCCCTTTGTTGATGGAGCGTTCTATGCATGCATCCTACCTCACATAGCTTTTTGCATAGTTCTGTTGATATCTTATTGGTTATTATTAAAAAATATTAGCATTAACTCCTTCATCATTTGTAGATTCAGAACACTATATACTATATGTATCATAGAAAAGTAAGATTTAGACCAATTAAGGGGTATCAACATCAAGAGATGAACCATTACAAAACAAAATAAACCACACTAAAGAAGAACTGCTTTTTAATGTTTAAAGGGTTAATTCAGCCTTTTTTTTTTTACAGTAGCACAGGGTCACTGGGTCCGTTATAGCAACCTCAGAATAACACACTGTGTCAACACACTGAGTATAGTGAAAATGTGAAGCATAGTGATATTTTCAACCCATCTTTACAGCCATTAAAATTTGAAGACAATTAGAATTACTTTTATTTGAGTATTTTTGGTGACATACAATATGCAGAGTAAACCAAGCTGTTCCAGAGCCGAGAAGTTGCAAATCAGGGAGAAAGGTGCGAGGAATGAGGAAGGGAAAAAATAAGGCAATTAGCACAACACCGCCTTGCTAAAAATTTTAGTGTCTCTGCGCCTGACATGAAGAAACTCTTAAAATAAATATACAGAGCCTTCTTTGGTGTTGCTGCCATTTTTAGACCATGAGTGTGATGCAGAATCAACACAAAGGCACACATTTGGAAGACAGACACTGACGCCCAAGCACTCTCACACATGCAAATCCTGGTTGACAAATATTGCAAGTTTACAGTTAGGTTTACATTTATGGCATTTGGCAGACACTATTATCCAGAACAATGTACATCAGTACTGAAGACAAAAAAACTTTACCCCTAAGAAACAAAGTCAGGCACAAATTTTCATGAGCTTCTCTTTATGCAACAATTTATCACACAGACCATTCATATTCAGTGTGTTCATTTCATTAATTCACAATCTGAGCTTCTTATCCTAACCAGGCTAGCAGGAGGGTGCTGGAGCCCACCGGAGAAACACTCCGGACAGGTCACCAGTCCCCTACAGATTTACGCAATATATACAAAAGTATTGGGACAAACCTCTTTATTATTGAATTCAGGTGGACCCTTATTTCTTAATGCTTCAGCATACCAAGACATTTTGGACAAAACCATTCTTCCAACTTTGTGGACACAGTTTGGGGAAGAACCTTTTCTATTCTGACATGACTGTCCCCCAGTGCACAAAGCAAGCTGGATGAGTTCAGCGTGGAAGAACTTGACTGGCTTAATCCCATCCAACACCTTTGGAATGAACTGGAATGGATATTGCGAGCCAGCACCTCTAGTCCAGCATCAGTCTGACCTGACCTCACAAATGTTCCACAGAATGAACAGGCGCATATTCCCACAGAAACACTCCAAAATCTTGAGGAAAGCCTTCCAAGAACAGTGGAAGCTCATAAAGCTGCAAAGGGGGGACCAACTCCATAATAAAATCTATGTATTTGTATGCAGTGTTAAAGTCACGATACTTTTGTCCCTGTAGCCTATATAATTCAGCTATTGTGCAAAATGATGCATAAAAATAATAGGTAATAGTCTTTCCTACAACAAAAACACAGCTGTCCTCTGTGTAGATGGCCAAATCATATTAGTCACATGAGTCACGTCAGCCCGTCTGACTAACAGATAAACAAGAACTCCTCATTATTCTAATTTCAAAATGAATCAAACTTTGTGGATATATTTGGGGAGCTGACAGCTCTTTTTCATTTTAAGTGACATTTTAAACACAACAGCTATTATATATTTAGTATATATTAACTGCTTTAGGTAAATGAGCAGTATATATATAGTTCAACCCTTGTTTAAAATGGTCAGTTATACAGTTTGAATACTGTTTGTGTTGTAAATGTGAATTTGCATCTTTTTATTAGCTTAATTAGCTCATTATGTCTTCAACTAAATGGAACGTACAAACAATGATATGCTTGAGGATCAGGCACGCTATCATGCAGAAGAGTTTACCATGAACCACTGGGTCTGCCTAATGCATTTTTAGCATGTTTCATATAAGTCCAATACATACTATGGTTTGTTTGTGTAATACATTATGTAAACAAAGGGTGGGCACTTGCTTCCCCATGTTGATTCAAATCACCACTCTTTTCGTGGGTCAACCATATTTCTGTCTACCTTTGTCAGATCAATAAGAGTTGAGTGACGATTAGGTTTTATGTCACATAACAGTACTGCAAAGCTTTCAGGACCACTACACATTCACATTGCCCTAAAAACAAAAAGAGTTGATAATGTCTTCAGGGCCTCAGGCTGGATGTCACTCCACCCAATCCCCTTCCATCATACTAATTCTGCTATTAAAGAAATAATTCCTCAAGCTGTTTTGACTGATGGACCCAACGAAAATGAACCGCCCCTGCTGTGCTTTTCATTTCCCCAGCATGCAACTGTGGATACACCAGACCACAGAGGTTCTATGTAATATGCTCCCCACCTATCCATGGGCTTCGCACATGCTTTTATTTATACTTTTGCATCTGCGGATCTAATTTGGAAAATAATAATAACAAGCAATGAAAGAACAAATCTGTTTATCATTTATTAAAAGGGGCATGACGAGGGTTCAAGGAGATGCTTAAGCAACGTGCTAATCAATATGGATGCTACATCAAATGCAGGCTAATGCAGGGATGAGAGTAATGGACACTGATAGGTCAGGATGCTCACAGCACACAGTACACAACCCGGTCATTTGCTTATTGCAGCCTTCTCTAGTCAAATAACAAGAAGAGCAATAACCATTAACACTTCATAATGAGGGGAGTGAGATTAGGCCTCCTTTACCCTCTTTATCAATGATTAGGACCCTTACAGGACCACCAGTAAGTCGGTACTGACTCGGTAGAGATATGTGTGTTTTCCACAAAGTGGATCACATACAGCAATACTGCTAGAGTCCTGTGGGGTCCTGACCATTGATGAAGGGGGTTTAACAAATGATGCAGAGAAACAGATGGACTACCGCATATAACAGTAAACTGCAAAGTTATCAGTGAAGCTGATAAAATGGATAATGAATGCAGATACAAGGTAAGTGTCTCTAATAAAAAGGCTTACTGGCATATTAACAGAACTGTCCACTGTATGTCAGCATGTCTTAAAAAAGAAATTAAACTACCATGCCACAATATGAATTCTCTGCGGTGGCCTGGCGCCCCACTCAGTCCCTGGGATAGACTCTGGGTACCCACAACCCTAGTGTGGATGTAGTGGTTACAGAAAATGAATGAATGAATTTGAATTCTTTATTTACT
>JBBPDE010121799.1:0-20479 GCA_037974605.1 Nannopetersius ansorgii
TGTGTGTGTGTGTGTGTGTGTGTGTGTGTGTGTGTGTGTGTGTGTGTGTGTGTGTGTGTGTGTGTGTGTTGTTTGTTCAGATGTTCCTTACATACTCTGAATTTAAACTGACCCTTACATGTTACCATCAAAACATACAGTGTATGCCAGCTATTCCCAGGCAGGAATAGTTTGAATGAGGGGTTTTCCACCCTGTAAGCTAATCTGTTTCACTTTCACTTTGAATACCAGCTCTCAGAAACTACAACAAAGAAAATGGAGCTGGTTCACAATTCTGAAACGACTGATATTGTGTAAAGAGTCACACTTAAACAGCTCATTCTTGATGTCTGTTAAACTGTCTAGTTCGTGGTCTAGTTAGGAGTGAAATGTGCATTACAGAGAAAGATGTTTTTAGAGCACCTAAGTACACTTACAGCTTCTGTAGGTCCACCAGCTGCCACAACAGGCAAGAATTTATGGCAATAACATTCCTATGAAAGTGCACTTTTTTTGTTTTGTTGTTATTTCTTCTCTAGATGGTGTACGTCCAGTGTGTTATGTTATATAGTATGTAATATGATTCTCTGCACCAGGGTTCTACGTCAAAGAGCAGTTGATGGTTCAACCCCAGATATTCATATGACAGACACATTTGGTAAGACCAAGTCCCATCTTGTTGTAAAGGATCCTCCACTGATGATTACTACCACATTTTAGGTCCTGTCAGTAGGTTTTGGCCTCCCATCCACATGAAGACAATATTTCGGTTGCTGAAAAATGCCTACTGGCATATATATATATATATATCAATCAGCATCTCTATGAGTATGACAACCAGTGTCTGTTAAATCCAACACAAGCACTTTGCATTCTGCTTTATGGGGTACTGATTAGGTGATCACCTGAATAAAACCTCATTAATAAGTAAAAACACTGCTGTAAACACTCTCCTCTTGCAATGTGACCACTTGGATGGCAAAACACTATTTGAAGTATATTAAAGAGAAATATTGCCATTTTGTTTGAGTGAACAAGATATTTGTTTTCTTTGAATTATTCAAGTTCTGTAAACACTGCATCATTTCTCTTATTTTGTTGTATTGACATTTGCTTTAAAGAACAATATTTTTATTAGGAGAAATATTGGTGATATTTTAGACGTGACATTCCTTATGGCATGAATTGGATGTAAAAATACTCCTATCAACCATTCAATATTTGTTTTCAAACGTCAACTTTCCATTCATTGGGCCAAGCAGCACATTCTCGTCTTCATTTTACAGAGCAGGTGCTGTGGCCAGGTGCTCAAAGTCACCATGGCATGCGATCGATCAGTGTTAATTTTTTTTATGTGTTATTTTTTTCTGTGATTAATTGATAATTTAATTTATATCAACTTAATTTCTAAGTTAATTTGACACCCCTAATTTGTTTTGCATGGTTTTGTGGATAGAGGCATTTAAAAGCAATGCCATTACTGTGGAAGTTTTTATTTTTTTTTTTAGAAATATCCAGATATACAGGAGACACAGCAATATTGAGTGCCTAGCTAAGCCTAGGGCCAGTATCTGTGTGAATTCAGAACTTAACCCGGTGCTTTTCCTGAATAAAATTAAATTGATCACAGAAATTTCAACACATTTTTTACTTTCTAAAATTAACATCCAAAGTTGATCTCAATCTTGTACCTCTCAGTATTTGTTTATTGTAAAAAGATTGGCATTATATTCTTGTATTTAAAGTTATGTACAGGTACATGTTTGTTTCTGTTTATTGTTGTATTTGTGTTACCTGATTAAATTTGTACTGTACATCAGAATAAATGTTCAATTTGATGTACACCTTTTTGATTACACAGCTGCAGGTCAGCTGCCTTATACACTATATGATCGAAAGTATGGGGACACAACTTACACTCCATGCTTAGGTTACCTGTTTTGCTCGTTTTCAAATGGAAGTTATGAGAGGCCCATTTAAACCTGAGGTCTGCTTACATTTAAAATAAAATATACAATTGTTTATATTATAGTTACATATGTTTACAAAAGAAACCACCTATTTAACCTGGGTCTTGGAAGGCCTGGACATTTAAGTGTTTTCTTTGCTCCTGACACACCTGCAGTCAGCTTAAAAACAACCCCATACAGTGTTAACATTGTCCTCCAGGTCTATGGATAGGAAACATATACTGTACATCAGAAACGTTTTGACTTAATACATGACTCATGAGAGTAATAGTTAAACTGTATCCCATTTTATTGTTGGACAGACTGAGTTCAGCACACAATCAAACCATTAAAACTGCAATTATCACATAGCTTCATTACCCGCAATTCTTGTATTCAAAGAAACATTTGCCTGCTATCCTTTTGCAAGATTATTAATTTATTCAAAGAAACACTTCGATGCTATCCTTAGGCTAGATTATTAATGTTTATTCAAACAAGCAGTAGTCTGCATATACATATTATTAATTGGTGTATTCAAAGAAAAAGCAACCTAGCATCCCTATATTATCTACAAAAAAACAGTAGAGCATCTGAAAACAATTTTTGTATAAATCACACTTTTTTTTTTACACATTTCATAAATCAGTCCCTTATATCCCAGCAGGTACTGATATTTACAAGAGAAATGTTTTACATAGCAAAATTGTGATTAGAGCCAAAGAAAAAGTAGAAACAGAAAAAGAAAGCAAACCAAGGTTTTCCATTTCTGTAGTAATATGTTGATTTGCACCAAAGATTTTGATTTACCTTGAACCTTTACCTTCAGGTTTCACTATTCTACCCACAACTGTCCTGGGCTAAACACGGGTTGAGAAGGTTTTGCATGTGATAAGAAACTCAGGTAATGCCTGGTGGCCATGGAAGATGACATAGATGTCTTTCTGAGCATTGGTCACACTGTTATAATGATCCTGAGTGTCATTTGGGAGAAGAGGAGCCACAATGAATTCTGGTGAACCACGTGTATCTTTCCCAGTGAGGACTTGAGCCTCAATGATGTAGGTGTATTCTTCTTTTTCTCCTTCTTCACTGAAAGGCCACAGGTGTTTTGTTGTTTTCACCTCTTTAGCGAAGTATATTCCAGCTCCAAATTTTTGCTCTGAAGGAAAAAGAACAGTTAGTAATGCGAGGGCTATTGCCAGTACAGAGAAAGCCCTAAGCCCATCTTATGGTATTTTGTGACCATATCATGTTCAATCCTCAGTATAGTGGCAAGTATTTGAGGACCTTCTTCAAGTATATACTTCTAATGCATCTGATTCTCTCAGTAACTTATTTTGAAAGCTGAATCGTGTCCGTTTTAAACCAAAATTGACGCAAAGGGCTTAGAAAACAATATTGATTCTGAATTAAATTGTTTATGTTGTGGCTGCACAGACACATACAGAAAAGAACAATATAAAATTTTATGTCTAAATAAAATCTGCAAAAAAAATGCTACATACACAAAAACTGGTGTATAAATACTATAGATAAATAACTTGGAGTTAATTGAATTACTAGTAACACAAATGGTGGTTAAGTGTCTGTTTTTGCAGAAATAGGTCAGTAATATTGACAAAAGCAGTGATATTTACATGGGAGGACTGTTGCATGTAATATGATATTGCACATAATGATCTAGCACCGAATAAGAAAACTGCATGATATTGCACTGATGGATAATAGTACACATAATGATAATGATTTAAACCCAAAAGGAAATTATTAAACCCAGTAATGATCCCTACCAATAGGTGGTGCATAGTCTCTCTGGAATCCCACCCTGCAGATCAGGTCACAGGACTGTGCTGTCACGCGCTGGTACAGCCGCTGGGGTTTATCTGGCACTCGTTTCTTGTTCAACTCGAAAACCTGCTGTAGGGCATAGTTCTCTATTTTCTCCACCTTGAACAACCAAGAAAACCACATTCCATGTAAAGAATTAATCTAAAAAATGCTGGTGGGTGGAACTTACTGAAAACAGACAAGCAGATGCTGTAAAAGATCCGTGGCTTACCTTCACAATCTCCAGGCCACATTGTTCATAACGTTTCCTCCTTTCTCTCATACCCGAGACCTTGTCATCAATGAGTACCCTTCTGTAATAGGACTTACTGTTCGGCCTTGCCAATGTGGAATATGTACTGAAAAGGCCTAGAAAGCAGAGAAAAATGATTCACAAATCTTTCAGACATAAGAGTTATTGACATTTGGCGCTTTTGCACCGGTACGAGGAACCATGCTGTACCATGAAAAAATGTTTTTCCATCACAAATAAAGCGAGCCAAATCTGAGCTGCTCAACAAAGTGGGCCGGAGCCAAACTGACTGCATCACTGCCTTCTGATTGATCAACATGTCATCACAACATAGAATTTTTTAATTTTTTTTTTTTACTGTTTGTGCAAAACAATGACCGTAGAGAACTGGGATGTCGACAAAGTACAAGCACTACTACTGTCTGGGCTGAAGATAAATTTCAGTGGGAGTTTTCTATGACACTAACTATGACACGATATATCTTTAATGCTTTGAGAAATGTGAAGGTGTACCAGGACATAACTAATCATTTAGCTGGGTTTGGTTTTGGTCACATGGCTAAAGAATGCTGAGAAAAAACTCAAGACTTTAAAAAAAAAAGAAAGGACCACCAACAAAAGGAAACCCTTCTGCTGGTTTGACTCCATGGACCCAGTTTTGGGACAATGACTGGCCATAAACTGTCAGGAGTCAGAAACACCAGTAATGGACTGATACACACTGGAAAATCAAAGTGTGCTCTCAGTACAGTTTAGGTACAGCATGGTTCCTGTATGCCTGTGGAAAAGAGCTTATGCAGTGTAATACAGCTTTTTTGCAGAACTTACTGATCCTGTCAATCAGTCTCCCTTTATTTTCATTCTCCACTTGCATAAGCCTAAAGTCAACCTTGAATTCTTGGCCATTTTCCTTTTTGGAAATAACCATAGAGTCAAGCCCTTGAAGATAAGCCTTCTCCAAAACAGCATTGACTGCTGGATCTTCTGAGCCATGGAAACCCTGCCAGCGGACCACCGAGTGCAGCAGGTCATTTTCTTCAGCCTGAGCAAAGTCCTCTTGGGCCTTGCAAAGCATGGCTTCAAGCTGCAGTGCAGCAGAACTGACCCCTACGGGATCCCCATTGACGATAAGGCCACATCGGCCATCTCTGAAGAACTCTGTGATGATTACATGAAATTTGTCCTGAAGATCTATCAATGTTTCATGTTCCTTTTGTCCGAACTGGATGACATGGGAATTATATATTTTGACATGATCAAAGAGTGGCTGTAGTATTCTAACAGCCCATGCTTTTGCCTCTCTTAGTGCCTCGGAAGACTCAGCAATGAGCTCAATATAAGGTGTCGATCCAATGCCTTCCTCACTGCTATGAATCACAGAGCCTGTCAGGGTATGAAAAGAGTGATTTTTACACTTTACACTTTTTGTTTACATAAAGCAATAAATTTATGCTGTTGGCTTCAGCATGCAGTGCATTCATTCCATAGAAATCTTCTTCTATCAATAACTGACACTCCTTAAAAAACATTTTATGCACCCAAAATCCCGTCAAGTTAACATGGACTAACATCACAGCTCACTACGGAGAATGTTTTCCTTGTTATATAAATTGGGGCAATAATTTTAAGTACAGGTAAATAGGCCAAAAAGGTCAATCTAGCACTACCACAAAAATGTCACTTTTAAACAAATGACTAACTGAACGTTCTTACTCGTGCCAGCGGTGCTGCTGGAGGGAGTCTTCTGCTTCTTCTTAATGGAACCCATTTCCTTTTCAAAAGCCTGCAATGCATCAAACCGGTCAATAATAGACACAAACTGACATTAGGGCTGGCCAATTAATCGAAAAGTAATCAAAATTGACATTCATAACCTATAATTGATAAAATTTTTCCAGGTCGATTATTTCGATTACTTTCTCTTTAAAAACACTACCGCGTGTGGAGTCACGTGACCCCGCTCCGTTATGTTCCGTTATTCCGCAGACATGTCGAGCATGGAGAGCTTAAACACTGAGACAACAGAGCAACTCGTCAGTGAACTATGAGGGCAAAAAATTTTAATAAATAAATAAAATAATCGTTCATTAAGCGTAAGAGTTAGAATGTTCAATTAATCGAGATTCTGATTTTAGGCAAAATCGCCCAGCCCTAACTGACATGCTCTCATTTCATCTTATACATTCTGCTTCATGCCTCAACTCTGTGAATGTCACTGGAAATCGGTTATACCTTGAATGTTTCTGCGTCCTTTGGAAAAATTACAAAAAACACATCCATTTTCTTCCCTGAATATTTTCGGGCAAATTCTACCACTGCATTGATCATTATTTGAGAGACATCTTCTTTGTGAAATCCAAGGTTGCCAGTGCCAATGGCAGGAAAAGATATGGATGAAAATTTCTGATATTGAGCTTTTTCCATGCAGTCTGTGATCAATCGATGAAGAATCTAAAGAAAACAAAATAAGTTAGAATTAAATACAGAAAACAATGTTTTTATTAAGAGTTAATATGACACAATTTGATCATTGTATTTTAAAGTGTCTCACCCGACTTGCACCTTGGCCAAATTCTTTCTGAGCACAGACAGTGTGGTAAACTGCCTTACAGTTCAGATACCAGCCTTGGGTTTCAAAAATTTGACCAGCAAAAGCATGCCTAGTTCCATACTGATATATTTCATGTTGAATCTTCTTTCCGGCTTTTTCCAAAAGAGCCTGGGAAACCATGCCTTTTGACAAGTCTAAGTCAATTCCGATTGTGTTAACGATGACCTCCACCTAAAAACAAGCATGATAAAGCGAAGTTTTTGAACAACCTTGGAGATGAAAAATAATGTTCTATGTGGAATGGAAGTTTTCACACCACTTCAAAAGCTAGCCCACTGAAAGTAATTTCTTGAAGTAAGTTCTTACAATAGTTTTGGGATAGAATTTTGGCCTACTAAAAGAAATGCCACTGTTTAGATATACCTGTATTTTACGATTATAAGCATGAAATAATTCTGAAACAAATATAGGTTCACTGGTCTTTTGATATTAATTAAAGGTGTTGTTTATTTAGACTGGTGCATTTCAGATCAATCCATTGTGTTTTAACAAGTACATTCTGCAGAAATTTGGCTAAATTCTCTTTTAGGTGAATTTAAGGTGATTAGTGGGTGAATTCAGACCTTTGAGACCCATAAAGTCTTTTGAACAAGTATAATGTGACATTTTCACAACTGTAATACTCACTTAAGAAATGAATTGAAAGGCAAGGTGAGTTAATCAGTTAACTTTTATATATTGGTAATTATTGATTTTCTTTAACTTACTGTCTCTTCCTCGAGGGAGCCCTTTTTGAGGTGGAGAGTCACATTTTGCAGCTCCAGACTGAGCCCAGCAGCCCCAGGTGATGCCTTGTTCTGGATTTGCATTGCCCCACTTTGTGAGTCAGGCGGCCCCAGAATATTATAGCAAGCGTTCAGCATCTCGTGAACAGAGGGATCATCATTATTCACTAGGTGGACCTCAAGGTTCCTGCTCAGGTTTCGCTGGTCACTGAAATTTCTCACAGTGTTTACAATGATTTTTGCACAGACATCCCGTGGAAAATTGAAAAGGCCAGAGCTAATAGCAGGGACTGCAATGGACTGGAAGTTGTTAAACTCAGTTAGTTTCATTATTTCCCATATAGTTTTCTCCAGTAAGGGTGAGGCATCAGCAACATGTTTAGGTGATGGATAAAAAGGCACACGAGGGCCAACCGCATGTATGATCATTTTACAAGGAAGTTTTCCTGCTGTGGTGGCGACAGCATTTCCTGTAGAAACGTGCCCAACTGCTCTTATGATTTGGTCACTTTCTTGTTGGATTTGTGGACCTCCAGCATTACTCAAAGCTAAAGCCAGCCCTCCACCATGATCCAGTCGCTCATTCGCTGCATTAACCACAGCATCCACAGCATGAGTAGTAAGATCATCCTTCCACACGGATAAGTATACTCCCCCAGACAGCCGTTTTGAGTACTTGATGGTTCCTTTGTTGCTGCCAAAGGATGAAGCCGTGTCGAATGGCACATTGTGGATCACAGCTGTACAAGCAAATTTCCCCTTTACAGCATCGCAAAAGGTGTCTCTGCTCTGTTTCAGAATCTCAACCCACTTTTCAGTGAGTGGGAGACGTTCTGAGGCCATCATGGCAGTTAATTTGCTTCAGGATAAAAACAACCTTTGAAACAATAAGTGAGAGAGTGAGAGTTCATTTGGCTAATAGTCATCTATTGCAACATGGAAAAAATTACTGAACATATATACAAACACATATTTGCCATACCCCTGACAAATTTGGACTTTTTGAGTTACTTTTATTCAACAAGCAAGTTAGTTCCTTCTTGATTGGAAATGACACAGGCGTCTCCCAGAAGATAATAAGACGATATACAAGAGGTATCATTGTGAAAAAAAAAATTCTCAGCTTTTATTTACACTTGAACAAAAAGTGGCATGTCCAACATTATTCATTACTTCCAGTGAAACGCATCTTATTACTTCTGCATATGACATTTTGGACAACGTTCAACTTTGTGGACACAGTTTGGGGAAGAACCTTTTCTATTCCAGCATTACTGTGCCCCAGTGCACAAAGCAAGTTCCATAAAGATATTATTGCTAGAGCCCTGACCTCAACTCCATCCAACACATGAAAAGGATGAACTGGAACGGTAAGCCAGGCCTTCTCGTTCCAACATCACTGCCTGGCCTCATAAATGCCATAAATTAATTGATCTTCCAAGAAGATTGGGAGCTATTATAGTTGCAAAATACACATTAAAGTCAATGTACTTGAATGCAATGTCATTAAAGTCCCTGCTAGTGGAAAGGTCAGGCGTCCCAATACTTTTGTTCATGTAGCGTATGAAGTTTGTAAGGCATTCACAGCCACCAGCTTTTGAGCGTCTTATATCTTGTTTTTACAACTTTGAACGGTATTTTATCCAAGCCTACATTTTATACGCCTAAAATTGACGCATGAAGCACAATAAAGCTCCTCAGCGTTTCCTAATACACTCGAAACATAGAATATAACAAAAGTGTGCTACGCAACATAAACACTTCAGGGTAAAATGCACCGTCCCTAAATCAGAAGTGCTAAAGGTGCACACCTGAGGCAAAAGAAGTGTTCTTACCTGGTTTGTGCAGAAAACCCGACTCCGTGGTCAAAATGGTGGTAAAGACTGCGTCGCTGGGAAAAAAATCGAAAGTAAAACGTGTGCTCCCCGCCTTTAGCTTTACTTAACAGGAAAACGCCTGGGGTAACTGAAGGTCGACTCGTTTACATTTTTCTCAGTTTTAAGCCGAATTTCTCACTGTTCTTGAACAACTCCAAAACCTGGTGAACCCAAATGAATTTTGCTGTCGATGTTTACTTATGACTCGAAACAAAATAGACTTTTTCATCAGGTTTCGGTTTTGAGCCACTCCTTAAGTTGAGAAAAGAAAACCGAAAGTGTAGCTCTTACAAAAACTTTAAAAAAAATCCCTCCTTCACCAGACACACGAACCAGAGATGGCCGAGGAGTTCCCTTACGCCCTGCTCGTCGAGGGCAAATGGGACTCCAAGACCCCCAAGTTAAAAAACAAGCTCACGATTTACTTCCAGAGCAAAAAGTCCAACGGAGGAGACTGTAGTGTTCAACTGCTGGATGATCAGAAAGCGACGGTGAGCTTCAAAACAGAGGAAGGTGGGTGGAAGTTCTTCATCTGGTTCCTTAGAGTATAGAGCGTTTTATTATAATAAAATATATTGGGGGGAGGATTTACGCATTCAGATGTGCTAGCAATCTCTCTCAATCTCTTTTGGTGCAATGGTCAGGCGTCCCAATATTTTTGTCCTTATAATATAGACAAAAGTATTGGGAGAGCTGTACGTGTCGACTGTTTCTTGCGGGGGTCATTCGTCCTATTAGTTTTATTCATATTAAATGATTTTTATTACTGAATTACTGCTGGTCCTAGTATTACAGTGTCTAAACACAGTGTATTAAAATTGAGGTAAACTTTGTAAAGTTATTCAGACTGTATGACTGTCTTCCCCTCTCCATGTACAGTGAGGCAAAATGTGCTTGAGAAGCAAACGCATGAAATCAGGCTGGGCCGACACTTCGTAAACTTAAATGTTTATCTCCCTTCAGAAGCCTCAGCTGCGCAGGTAAAGATTTTTCTCACTTCCTTTAGGACATTATTTAGCTCAATCTCTCTAGACTCATTCTTAGCTCAGATTTAAACCTCGTTTTCATATATATATGTTTTTTTTTTTTTCAGGAATCCCAGCCTCCAGTCAAAGCAGGTCAAACAGGTGAGCTTGTCCCACTTTTAGCACTTCAGGGGTTTTCTGGTTTTGTGGGAGCTGGTTTTCAGTGCCATGGAGGAACCATCCGACTGATAAACTGACAGCCTGCTTCCATCTAGAGGTGGATTTGTGCATGACAGGATTTCTCAGATCACCCTTGTCCTTTCTAATGTAGTTAATGTATTAGAAAAGTGTATTGATTGTGAATTATGATAAGGTTGTCATGATTAATCGATTGAAAATAACCAGAATAATCCATTAGTTTGCCTTCTTAATGAATCAGGCAGATGGTATTTTAATTATTTTAATTAATTTGTATTTTAGATAATGCCTATTTAAAATTCTGCCAAATTACAAGAAGTTGATCCAAGTTGATGAATGGACTTTTTTCTCGTGAAGTACAGTAGCCCCCTGCTTTTTGCTGGGGTTACGTTCCAATAGTTAAAAACCATTTTGTTGTGTTTTGGTAAAAAATAAAAAAAAAAGCCTACCAATGCCTATTTTTATAGTGTACACCCCAAATATGCCCTCAAATATGCTCCCAAAACACTTTAATTTAATTTTAAACTCAGTTTAATACATTACCCTCAATGAAAATATAAAGGTAAAAGCATATTCATACTGTACAGTTTACACTGCCGTGCTAAAATGTAAATATCAATGTTAATCCTGTGTAGACTGTACTTTAATTCATGTACAGGCGTTTTGTTTGGTATGCTTTGGTCTTATGGTTATTTTCTGAGGGTCTGTGTAAAGTTTTGCTGCGCTAGGTTGTTCCCTGGTTGAGGGAACAGAGCAAAATGGCGGCTCAGGACTCATTTATACGTGTGTGCCATTTTTTTTTTTCTTCCGTAGAGAGTCGGGGGAGAGCCTTGGGCCTCCAGTGCAGCAAAACTCCCCCAAAGCTCTCCCTGGCTCACTACAGAGGGAAATAGCGACAACGCACCTTTAAATGAGCCCCGAGGCATCTGGCATGTAAACATTGGGTCCCCACGGTAGCTGGGGGAGGGGCTGCTCCACTCAGTGCCTATTGAAAATTGTTGTAGTCTGCCAGTGATTTTTGTGAAGTGCAGATGCAAAACCAGTGCTAACTGAACTCAATACTAAATTTTAGTATTGATTCATATCTGAGAATCGATTTTCTTTACATTAGTATGCCTAGATTTTTACTGTATTTAATTTGATTGTTTTATCATGAGCTCCAGTTCAAATTATTGAATGAATTTGCAGTTAATACAAAACCTATTATCAGGGGTTGACATAATTTTTTGCTGTAGTGCTCTAATGAGGGGGGTTCGTGCCGGGCTCCATGTCTCTGTGTGGTTCCGGGCTTTTATGTGCACAGTATGAAGTCACAAATTAAGTACGCATTTGCGCTGTGAAGACTGAAAACTGGTGCGTGTTTTGCGTACTGCTTAAGCCAATCCCCACCTATTATGTTGCGTACAGCTGTGGATCTTTTTTCCTCAGTAAGACACAGCAGTTCCGTGTGTTTTACCTGTTCCTATACATCTGAATTTAGACAGTAGAGACTTGTTTATCTCAAAATGCATCAGACAGGTTTGTTAGAAAAAAAAGACAGGTTTGTTAGAGTTGGGAAAAGAAAGGAAGAAATGTACCCACTTTGTTGTTCTGCTTTGAAATGTTTGCCACAAGAAAAATAACAAAAAAATATTTTTTTGTAGATGTCAGTAGCCATGAAGAATCACCTACCAAAGATAAAAAGCCAGCTGCTGCTGAAACTCAGAGTGAGGAGTCAGAAGACCAGAAGGAAACTGAAGAGCGTGAGCTCTTGGGTAGAAGATCAGCTGTGCTGGAAAACATCCAGGACATGCATCATGAGTTCCTGGTTATGCTGGTTGAGAACGTTCTCAAAGAGCCGTCTGAATCAGAAAAGTTCAGCATAGAAGTCATCCCTGAGAGCAACTGTGCGGTTGTTACTTTCACTAACAGAAACGGTGAATCATTACTCAACACTACATTACACTACATTATATTACAACGCATGTGAGGATGTGTTTAATATATTATGTTCAGCTCTGGAAAAAAATAAGAGACCACTGCAATTTATTTTTTAACCAGCATTTCTATGTGTTGACAACCATTCCGTGCCTGTGTCTGTTAAATTTCTACACAAGCAGACCTCATTTTGCTTTATGAGGTATGGATTGGTGAGTGCCTGAATACCTTTTATTTAATGAGGTCAACTAAAAACTGTAAATGCTGTAATAAACGCTCTCCTCTTGCAATTTGACCAGCTGGATGGCAAAACACTACTAGAAGTACATCAAAGGTAATTACTGCTATTTTGAGGGAACAAGTGATTTGTTTGTCCTTTAAAATTATGCTTTAAACAATATTTTTATTTTGAAATTAGAACAAATGTTGTCAGCACTACTAAAAAACTAAGGCAAAGCAATTTAGTTCAATAATTGCACCTAAAAAAGTTAAAACCTGTTTTTGCAGTGGTATCTTTTTTTTCCGGAGCATATATATACAGTAAACCCCCAACATTCACATTTCCAAGAGCAAACTGGAATTTGTGATGAGGTCAAAAATGCTTAAAAATGTCTTTGTATAGTGTAAACCCTAAATATGCTCCCAAATATGCTCCTAAAACACTTAATACATTACCCTTAAAGAAATGGAAAGGTAAACACGGATACGTACTGTTCAGTGTACACTGAACTGCTGTCTCAGGCAGTGCTTGAATCTAAAATACAAATGTTACCCCTAAATAGACTGTACTGTAATTCATGCAAGTGCATTTTCTTTGGTGTGTGCAGTGGTTTCCTTTGGTATACCCAGGGTAAATACAGTAATAAATTAGTTTAATTTACAGTAATAAAAAGAGAAAAACAAGAAACACAGGAACACCCTGAAACACTCAAAATAGCTCCACGTCGGAAACTGTCTTGATTATAGGGGTATTTCAACATTCCAAGACACGCTTTCTTTGTGATAGCACCAGTTATATTTTATATGGAAATGTAGCTGAAGTTACATTAATATTTGTTTCAACATTAGTAAATCATATTTTTCTTAACATAGCACTAAAATGCATTAAAAATTATATATTGCTACAAAAAAAGGCAAAAATAATGCAGGATATCTGTAGTTGTCGCAAATTTCCGCAATTTCCGCAAACAATTATTATTTGGGTTCTAAGAATGAATACGTGAATGACTGATGCCATGAATTCTGAGCCACGAATTAGCGGAGGTTTGCTCTAATATATAATAATAAATTGTACTACCTAATCTAAAACACATATAGATTCTCTAAAGTTTTAAATAAAACTTGCCTTTAAAATAAACTTACGTTCAGGTTCCCAGACCAGGATTAATCTCAACCTACACTACCAGTCAAAACTGTTGGCACACTCTAAGATTTTCTGCATTTGCATGTTACTCACTTGATATTTACTAAAAATACATATTCTTTAACAAATACATTTACATTATGTTCACTATTTGAAAATCTTCATTAGCCAGAAAATATAATTTGTATTAATTACTACTGACTTGATAACTATAATTATTATAACTATAATATTTAACAAACTTTTAAGTGACCGCTTTTAAGCTTTTAAGAAACAGTCAACTATTGCAACAGTTAACTAGGACAGTCTAGAATTTGACTCTCCATCACCACACAACCAGTAAACAGGATGTCAGACATGCACTGTTATAGATTGTTTTGTCTTATAAAAGAAACTTGCTTTATTTAATATATTTATAATTATAGTTGTCCACTCAACAACTTTCCAGTGTTTATCAAGAATGAAAATCTGCAGTTAATGTTATAAATGAGCAAGTAGTAAAAGCTAAATTGGAGTTTTTATGGTAAAACAGTATTGAAAGTTTGCAATTCAGTCCAAAATAGACTTAATCCAAAATAGACTTCATCCACTTCAACTAGCTCTTTGTGTTTTAAGATTAATGTAGATAACAATGAAAAAAATACTGTTGCTAATCTATGAATAATTAACAAATAATATTTTAAAAATGCTGTTATGCTAACTAGTGACTACCAGCTTCCATCCATTGTCAGGAACGTTAACCTGTATTGTGAAATATAGTAAAAATGGGAGGCTACCTACTCCCATTTGTACTTAATTATTCAGATTTGGCCTTAGTGTACCTATGGGATTGTTGTATTTCAAGCTGATTTTCCATATTTTTCCATATTCCATATTTGTGTATTAGATACGGAGAACTTCATCTTGTCGTGCCCAGATAACTCAGTTTTCAGGAAGAAAAAAATGGATGTCAGACCTCTTGAAAAAACTACGAAGGTAAAAGCCCAGGACTTACCTCCTAATGTGAACCCAGACTACATCACGCTGTACTTTGAAAAGTATGGTGAAATACAGGATGATGTGGAAATGCTTGAAGACGGTCAGTCAGCTATAATCACCTTTAAAGATCACAAAGGTATGTCCCTTTCAAAGTATATGATGTGCTGGGGACATCTTTGGCACTATAATGTCTGCTGCATTGTGGTATGATAAAGTATATGTTAATGTATAGGCCCTAATGTATTTCCCAAAGATTTCCCAAAGATTTCCCAGTTTTCAATCAGTTTTCTGATTCTGAAAAATCATGTTACATTATTATACCACCTCATGTAATAAAGTCTGTTTTTATTTGTGTCCTCATTTTACCCTCCTTTGTCTAGTATGTTACAGGAGTGTACCCTAAATGTATATCATTTACAGGACATTGTATTAACATTGTATTTTTAATGTTATTGACCTCCACAAACATGCATCTTAACCCTTTATATTTGTTTTTCCAGCTCTAAACACAGTTCTCAATGCACAACACAACATCAAAAAGCTCCCTGTTCGAGTTTTCCCATACTATGAATCCTTGGAAACAGCCCTCTATGGAAAAGACAGACCTGCTCTAAGACTTCCAGAACCTTACACAGAAAGAATTGATGAATCTGTTTGGAAATATCTCCAAGAAAACAAAGGATCACTAGATCTGTTCAAACAAGAGATGTGCGGACAGTTCTGTCAGGTGGATCTTCAAAACTCTACTGTGAAAATCAGCCCTCTAGCTTCACTACTTCACCAAGGTGTACAGACAAGAAAACTCATCCAGACCTGGAGAGAAAAGGTCTCCTCTCAGTTCTCTGCTATAATGTCCAAATATAAATCCTTGGAGATTCAAATTCAGAGAGACGCATGGAGCGAAATGGAGGTGGAAATTCCCAAGGCGCTGTTGACTGAGCCTGTGATTCTCATCCTTCATAAAGATCGAGGAACAGTGATCCTAGCTGGCCTTGCCGAAGATGTCCTTAGAACTGGGAATGACGTACAGAGTGTAATTAACAGAATCACTCAAAGGATCCAAAGGGAGAAGGGCAGCATGACGGATGAGATCAGTATGGCCCCGTCCATTTATGAAATTGTCATGATAGGTGGTCTTGAGCAGGAAATTAGAAGGAAATTTCCAGAGATGGAGCTGAGTTACCACTCTAATGGGCAGAAGTTACTTCTCTGTGGTCTAAAACAGGAAGTTTTAGAGTCGAAAAGCAAGATCTTACAGGAGGTCATCAGTCTAAAACGAAGAATGGTGGAAATGCATCCATCTGCTCTGGAATTTCTAACTAAGAGGGACCAGGAGGAACTGACTAGAGATTTGTTCTTATCCAATGGAATCGGTGCATCTTTGGAGATTCGGGAAAACCAAGTATCGCTTGTTGCCAAAACTGAAAGCTCCTTGAAGGAAAGCGAAGAACAAATGAAAGCAGTGCTAAACTATAAATCCCTTGATATAGAGGATCCCAGTGTGCTCAGGAAGGCGGAATGGCAAGATCTTATTACAGAGTTAGAGAACACGTTTAATTCGCCAATAAGGACTGTTCTGATAAACACACTGGGCAGCCAGGTGGTGGTTTCTGGGTATGCAGAGGCAGTCGATGTAATCCTGGAACAACTCTCTGATTTTGTGCAACACAATTCTATCATTTCCGCAGCTCTCAAGGCCGACAAGATCGTTGTCAGATTTATCCAGGAGCTCAAAAAGCAAGACTGGTTTGAAATAGTGAAAAACAAAGTTAATGTGGACTTCAAAGATGACAACATCTCATTGAGTGGCCCAAGGGTTCATATCACTCCATGCAAACTTTTTTTTGAGAACATGATTTCATCCATTCATCGCTGCAAATTGAAAGTAGTTAAGCCTGGCGCAAAGAAGTTATTCAAGAATAAAGAGACAATGTATATTGCTGCAGCCAAACAAGATTTTGGATGCTTAGTAGAGCTGGTAGATGAAAATGAGGTCTTCCAGGCTGGTGCTGTCGGTGTAGGTAAGAAGACAGTCCTTACACCTGAAGGAGTAGAGATTGTGGTCAGCAAAGGTGACATGTGCTTCTATCAAGTAGATGCTGTAGTTAATGCAGCAAATGAAATGCTGGAACTTAACAAAGGACTATCAAAGGCACTTTCTGACGCTGCTGGGCCACAACTGCTGGATGCCTGTCACCAGATCATTCGTAAGCGACAGCAAATTAAAACGGGTGATGCTGTTCTCACCAAGGCAGGGGGACGACTATGCTGTAAGCATATCATTCATGCAGTAGGACCTCACTATGATGGCTCTAATCCTCAGAAAGCAGTTGGACTTTTGAAAAAAGCTGTGCACAGAAGCCTGAATATTGCCGACAGAGAGAATTTCCAATCTATGGCAATACCTGCAATAAGTTCTGGAAACCTTGGGTTTCCAATAGATCTTAGTGCAGACACCATTGTTGGGGCCCTGAAAGACTTCTTAGAGCTTGCGAGTGGAGACTGCTGTTTAAAGAAGGTCCATCTTGTTGACAATAATGATAAAACTGTTAAGGCTTTCCAGGCTGCAGTGCAGAAAGTATATGGGGGAAGTTCCACCAGTCAGGGAAATATAATAGCAAGCCAATCTCAGCCGAACATAAAGATGCTAAATTCCTCAAGCCAAGATACATCCCAGAGCATAAAGACGAAAGAGGGACTGACCATTACCCTTTCGAAGTGCAACATCCAGGGCACTTCAGTGAGTTATTCTTCTTGCAGCAACACTATTTCTTATTATTAGGTTTTGGATTATTGTCCAGATCCAGAATGTGCAAATTAAGATTTTTTTTTTTTTTTTAGGTAGATGTGGTTGTGAACTCAGTATCTTCTGACTTGTCCCTCAATCACGGAGCCATCTCAAGTGCCATCCTCAGTGCAGCAGGGCCACAGCTTCAGGTGCTTCTTAACCAGCAGGCAACTGGCAAACAAAAGGTCGGGGCAGTTTTTGTCACTGCTGGCTGTAACCTTAAAAACAAAACGGTTTTCCATGCTGTAGCCCCTCACTGGAACCAGGGACAGGGTTCAGAACAGAAGGTATTTCTATACAATTCTACAAGTTGTACAAGTCAAGAATGTAATTCTTACAGATTATGTTATCTGAATGTTGTCTGCTACTTCCAAAGTGAGAATTTATAGCATGATTACTTTTTTAATTGAATTTGCAGATACACTGCATATACACTGCATATTCGTGTAATTGCATCTTTTATTATTATTCTTTTTAATAGTAAAAATGCACTGCTTATCCATATTATCCATATTAGATGTAAGGAAGGTGGAGACACAGTGGCCATTAAAGTGTGTTGTGGAAAGATAAAACACAGTGTGCTGAATAAAGAAAGTCAGGAAATATTGATAAATTATGTTTACTCAAATCTTTTCTTTGTTTAAATAAGTAATTAAAGTAAGTAAACCAGCACTTAATGATCATGCTAACATCTAATGTCTTACCTTTAAGGACCTGGAAGGTATTGTGGATCACTGTTTAGCAGAAGCAGAGAAGCAGCAGCAGACGTCTATTGTGTTTCCTGCTATTGGCACAGGAAACCTGGGTTTTCCAAAGACATTGGTGGCCTCACTTATGCTGGACGCAGTTCTTAAATTTAGCAAGAATAGTAACTCTACTCATGTGAAGGAAGTGGTGTTTGCGCTTCATCCTACAGACACTCAAACCATACAGGTAAGCAGCGTGACTATTTTATATACAGACAGACCAACAGGCCGATAGACAGACAGACAGACAGACAGACAGATCCTACAGACAGATAGATAGATGGATACATAGACACTATGGCTGTACGATATCAGGAAATCATGAGATATGTGATAATGTTGTTGAGTGTTGCGATGGCGGTATCACATGCAATAAGTGAGTAAAAGGTTAGCCTTTACAGTGTTAATGTTTTTCTGCTTTGGGTTTGCTGGGTTTTTTTTGGTTTTTTTTAAGAATTTACTTAAACAGAGCATTTAATGCCTCCCATAAAACATTTGAACCAATGAAAAAAATCTGAAAATTGTTTTTTTTAATCTTAAATAAATGTAACCATAATTTAAATTATAGTAAGTAAATAACCAGATAAAATAGCAAAAGGAACAATCTATAACAGCAACGCAGAAGATGAAGAAACTGCTCAGTGATGTTTTTGCCATCTTCTCTGTGACACTGGGTGAAGAGTTTTGGAAAAACACCATTTATTGCAGTTCAGTCAGTCTTTCTCGATATGTAAATTGCACATGTTGATATCGTGATGACGGTAAATTTACGATATATTGTGCAGCCCTAATAGCCAGATAGATAATGAATTAATTGTTATTGTATTCACAGGCCTTCACAGATGAGTTCAACAAAAAGTTTAACATTCAGCCATCAACACAGCAACAAAAGAAAGGTGCAGTGTGTAAATGTTTCTAAGACCAAAAACGGATTTATACAAATTTGATTATATATTGTATATTTTGTATATTATATTTTTTGTATTTTATATATTTTTTGTATTATATATCTTCTTTGATTATATATTTTTTTTATGTGTCATATTACATTCGCAGGCCCTTTTTCAAACCTCACCTCAAAATCAGGCATCCATGAGACCAAGGTGGGAGGAGTTACACTGCAGGTTCTCACTGGTGACATCACTAAAGAGAAAACGGACATCATTATAAATTCCAGCAATGATGATTTCACACTAAAAGCAGGTAATTTTTACCGGGATTGTAAGCGTTGGTTAACAAAGAATGGTTTGAAGTAAATAGACAATCTACTCTTCAAGACTGAATGAATAACGGACTGCAGAATTCTTCCTTTAGTTATTTCTGTCTGTCAAGCTTTCAGTTTAAACTGTATTTGTACCATGTGTTCTGTATACAGCTTATAGGCACCTTCCTATAGGCATAAAAGTACTGTGCTATACCCAATACGCACTACATTGGCATGGAACTTGCAGCGTGCTTTGAGTTTCCAGTATATCTCAGTAACAGTGTTTCTGATTCATCAGCAGTGCAAATCTCTCCCCACAGTTTATGGCTGGTAGTCGTCCCAAAAACGCATCCATGGATTTGAACAAGCAGAACGTTTTTTCTATCAGAGTTGCTTTTGATGTTGTGGTCTTTTATTATTTATAGTTTTTGTTTGAGCTAGTTTGATTTTCTCTGCATTCTTTAGCCATGTGACGAATACCAAACTTGTTAGCGATGTCCTGGTTCACCTTCGGGTTTCTCACAGCATTAAAGATAAATTTGTTAGCACCATAGAAAACTCGTACTTTGTCGACTTCCTAGATGGTAGTTTGTGACTCCACTACTGTTTTGTGCAGACATTAAAAAAAAACAATGGCCTCTTTCCATGCTGTGATGACATTTCACCAATCAGAAGGCAGTGATGTTGTTCACTTCAGCTGCAGACCACTTTTAGCCTTGCCACTGAGCAGCTCAGGAGCAGCTCGGGTACGGGTTGCTTTACTTGTAATGGATCCTTGTGTGGTGGAGAATTGCCATAAAAGACTCAGTAGGACATAGGTAAACTTTGAAGCAGAAGTAATTTTTTGCTTTCAAAAATAAACAAGTTTCACAAAATGCTCAGTGCAGATATACATATTTGAGAAATGAAGAAATGCAAATGCTGGTCAATTTAAAGAAAAAATATATTTGGGGCTGTAACGGTACATGTATTTGTACCGAACCGTCACGGTACATGGATTACGGTTCGGTACATGATGTCGGTACGACGGAGAAGACGTGATTGAAGTAATACGGAATCACAAAGGGACCAAAAAGCGCAAGTAAATCATAAACCT
>JBBPDE010124034.1:10592-35077 GCA_037974605.1 Nannopetersius ansorgii
GTATGTTGAAGATAGGATTTAAACCCATGACCTCTTGATCCAGAGGCAAGTATCCTACCCACTAGGCCACAGCCACCGCCACCGCCACCACCACCACCACCACCACCACAGCCGCCGCCACCACCACCACCACCGTTAGCTGGCTGCACAATGACGTGAGCCCAGTAGAAACATTAGCAAACTACAGCATAAATTAAAGTGGTCCTTAAAGTCATATGTGAACACACCACAGCACACAGTGTAAACAGCACAAAATTCCTCCTCTGTATTTAACCAATTCACCAAGTGAAGCAGTGGGCAGCCAGGAACACAGAGGAGTAGTGTGTGGACAATGCTCCTGCTCAGGGGTACCTCAGTGGTGCCACTAGCAGTCATGGTATTAAAACCCATAACCACACAGGGGTAACTCCCTAACCACTAAGCCCTAGGCGACCAGCTGTACCTATCCCTGTAGACAAAAATTACTAGGTAGCACTGCAGAAAACAGCCATTAATCACTAACACATTAAGTAGTTAGCACTGAGAAACATTAGTTAGTTAGAACCATGGGGGAAAAAGTAGCTATGAACCTTCAGCCCGATGCATGCTTAGCAAGAAGACAACACATAAATAAACAAAACAAAGCTATTTTGGCAAGTGAAAGAGTTAAAATTTTGAAGTTTTCACAATATGAGAGTTTTTGTAAAATGTTCTTATCCCATTGGCCAATCATTTAACTTCCTTCAAGCATAATTCAGAAACGATTATTGGCCTAGTGCTGGCCTAGTGGGTAGGACACTTGCCTTCAGCCTAAGAGGCCATGGGATTGAATCATACCTTCAGTATACCACCACTGGGTTCCTGAGCAAGATCCTTAACCCAAAGTTGCTCCAGGGAGACTGTCCCCCCGGGAATGGAAGTTGCTTTGGATAAAAGCATCTTTTTTAATGCTCAGGTGGTTCTGAGGCCCTGCGCTTCTGCATCAGACACAAGCTCAACGGTGGAGAAACAAAAAGCAATAAAAAAGAAAACAAAAACACAGATGTCTCTGACACTGAGGACCCTCACACACGTCAAACACAGCTGGAGCCCAGCCTGCCTGAGATTACCCACCACACACACAAGCATCCAGTAACGGTCACCAAACACGCTGCTAATTTCTGTACCACCACACTGAGGGGGAACCAAGAAAAACAGATAGCTTGCACAGTGACAAATAGCTGGCTACCACTGTGGAACATCAGTTATCTTGCACTGTGGAAAAATTGCTAGATGGAGCTGTGAAACATTAACTAGCAAGTTATCAGTTAGGTAGCACTGTGAAAAAAAGATTAAAATAATTCCCTCAGATCAAATAAAATAAGTGTTTTGGAAATGAAAATGTAACACAAATTGAATACAAACATTATCATACAAATGTAATAAAAAAAGCAATAAAAAAGCTACTTTCTGGATTTGGTCCTAAAAGGAACACTTGGAGCATTTTTAGTATGTGAAAAAATAGACAGATAGCACTATGTTACATTAGCTAACTAGCACAGTGGAAAAATAGTTAGCAATCTGAGGCATTAGTTAGCCATACAGAGTTGTATATTTGTATATTTTAGAAGCAAATTCTGTTTTAAGAAAGACTTTTTGTGCTTGTTTTGGTTTGTTTTCCACAAGTTTTGAAAACTCAGCTTGTGTGAAAAATCTGCAGTAGAAATCAATCAAAAATGCCTTTCATGGTTAAAAACCTTTTCCTCAGATCACATCAAAGTAGTGAAAATAGTTTTTTTGTGCAACACCAGAGGTGATTTTTGGATTTTGGGCCTAAAAGTAACAGTGAATTCCTTTTTAGTGGAGCCTCTGTCTGCAGATGAGGCTCGAATAGCACAGTTTAGCGATTTCAGCACTTTTTTTCCATTTAGAGCAAAAGAACTGTTGACTCAAAACACAGTTAAAATAGATAACAAAGGACCAGAGAGATCCCGCAGTTCACAACCATCTTTCCTTTGTTTGATCAGAAATAAATCTTATTTGGAGATTATTAAACCCCCTTTAGGAGAAACAAGGAGCAAAAGACAAAAATCTATTTAAGATTGAAGTTCTTTTGCTATTCTCATCAGCTTCCAAGTTTTCTTCTCAACCTTATGAAACTCAAAACTATCTGACTTTGGTAATCAAGACTTGAATTTGATCACTAAGACAAATTTCAGAGGTCTTAGTGAAATTTGTAAGAAGAACATGTTTTCGTTTGGATCTGGTGTCCCTGAAAATATGATGATGCAAGAAAAATAAAAGGGCAATGAGAGGAAAAAGCATTTTAAGATCTTATATTGGGATCGGGCGTAGATTAGAGGAAGGCTCTTTTTCAGGAGCTGAATAAAAGAAGTGTGAGAAAATGGTCTGAATCTCATTGTTAAACTGAGTTCAGTCTGTCTCTCTCTTGACTGAGATTCAGTGAATAAATCAGTGAAATTCACAGACGCGTGAATCTGTTCCCTGGCGACACTCATTTTAACATTTCCAGGTTAATTGTCTTGGATATGTTACAGTTTTCCTGCTCCAGAACAGTTCTTCAGCTCATTAAAACCCTTTGTAAGTTCAAAATAGGCCTTTAAATACAATTTAATCACTAATACATGCAGGTGAAAAAGTTGGATAGGATATTCAGCATTTTGCAGTATTTCATGTTTACCAAAAGCACACCTGAGTTTAGAAAGTCTGTTTAGGTTTATTAACAAAAGTAAAAAAAATCTTAACTTGATCACTCTTGTTGAAACTACTTCCAATGAATCAATTAGTGAACCTCTCTAGGCTCCATCCACAAATGTATTTCACCATAGCAACTGTTGTGAGGTTGGACAAGCTTTAAAAACACTGGTGAAAATCCCATTCAGCCTTATGAGAAATAAACTCTGGATGTTCAGTGAAGGTTTCACAAGCAAAACCAAACTACATATGGCTGCCAGGATAAATTCAATTTGAAATGGAGCAATGTGGCAGTAGGTTGATCAGTCAAATCACAGACAACAAGAAGCATATTTATTCCTCATTTTACTTCTTGAAATTTGTGATGGCAAACATGTCTTTCTAAGCTCCTGCTGCTGTGGGTTTCTTCCCTCTTATTGATTTTTGGAGAGCCAAGCGTACCCCCTTGTAGTTTTTCTGTGTGCAAACCGTGCAGCCACCAGAAGTAGTCATGGGTCTGGAGAACTGTTCATGAACTGGTCCCAGTACTGATGGCCAGAACTGAAAACTAGAGAATCAGCCCTAATCCCATCCCTAAGCAGAGTACTTAAAATCAACTGACTGAGTAATCATGACATCCCTAATTTCATCTGAAATTAATAACACCCTCTACATTCAAAGATAAACTACTTTAAACTCAAGAACCCTGTTTTGCGATTTTGACTGTGATAGCCGTGTTAATTGAACCACAGTGGAGGTGTCTGGTGTCGTCTCTCATTGAACTGTGTGGGATTTTCACCAGCTACCTAGACAATAGTTCTACACCAGCTGTTACAGCCACATTAGTGGGTGGAGCTTGGGAAGGATAAACTCTTTAATGCGAAACCACAGATCGGGTGAAAATAAAAAAAACAGATGCTGAGTTCTGCATCTCATCCTAAACGCTTTAACCCCAACTCGGTTAAAGCCGAGGATGGATGGAGATGACCTGTTTTGTAGTTGGTTTCTAACATTGTTCCCACTCAGTGGTGGGCGTGAACTGTAAATAATTCCTCAAACTGAGTTGCGCGTTGGGAGACGGAGGCGCTCAGTTCCTTTTTCTGGCCAATTTTTTGGGCAGTGTGTGGAAATATACGCTGGAGGAATGGCTGGTCTGGGTACAGAGGGGACAGAGACAGGCTGGTGAAGACACATGATGTGATTGATAAGACAATAGACCACCCCTTCAGCACACACACAGTCACACATGGTCACACACAGTCACACATCGTAAGCTCCTCCCTTAGCAGCATCATTGGCCTCCATTATAAGCGTAGTCTGCTTTGTTGTGCATGATGAGTTTGTTGTCCACAAAGTAGAAGCTATCTGATCTCGTCTCATACGGATGTTCCACCATCTGACGAACTGCAGAGATAAAAAGAGGATGGAAAAGAAGCATAAAGCATTTTTAAACAGTTTTTTCAAACAATGAAGACAGAGAGGGTCACAAGTTGCATCATGTAAGTCTGAGTCGAGTCTCAAGTCTCAAGTGTGCGAATACAAGTTGTGTCTCTGGGGTGTGAGTCCAAGTCCAGCTTAGAGTCGTTCTGGTGCCAGTCTGAGTCTCAAGTCTCTGAAGAGTGAATCTGCGTCGAGTCTTAGTAGAGAACTCGAGTCTCTGGAGTGCTTGTCTGAGTAGAGAACTCGAGTCTCTGGGCACAAGTCTGAGTCAAGCCTTGAGTCTCTTGAGCGCAAGTCCAAGACAAGTCTCAAGGCCCTGGTGTGCGATTTAGAATCCATTCTTGAGTCTCTGGGGTGAGAGTCTGAGTCGAGTTTCGAGTCACTGGGGAGTCAAAACATTAAAATATGAAATAATCACTAAAATACCTTTTTAGGCAGAGGACTTAAGAAATTGCAATAAATAGAAATGACATGTTCCACATTCTGAGCAAAACACATGAAAAACTAAACATATCCATCATTAATTCATTTTTAAAATATGTAAACACACACTGTATACATGATTAGACACTGCACATTAATACCAAACTGTGCTCCAACTGTGCAATAAGGCTGGGTTATCCTTAACTGAGTTACCTGAACCTGAAGCTAGAACCCTGACAAACACCTGGTGCTCCTAATTCTGAGAAAATCGTCACTATAACCGGCTAACATACTGCTTTTCAATTAACTAACTAATCTAAATATGGTTGTTCAAAGAAAATCACGTAATTTATTTTCCATTATTATTATTCGGCACCATTTGGACACAGCTGTTCTTTACATTTTGGGAAACTTCCATGATAAATTGACCTACAGAAATGCTTAAAAATAATGGTAATAACGTACTTTAGAACAGAACATTTTTGCCTTCTGTGAAGTTACTGCAATATACTGCAATAGTGACATTTAGATTTCTAGATGTTATACACCTCTATGCCTCTTGTAGTGTATTACAGTCTGTCAGATTGACTGTATTGATTATAGAGCACTTTATACATAACAGAATATCGCCCTCTATGCTTCCTGCAGTGTATTACAGTCAGAAAGTATGGATTGCGTACAACCACCTTTTTTCGTGGCAGTGTGTGAAATGCACAGGTTGCTATTCTTTTATGAACCATTGCAGTGTGAGCTGTGTAAAAAGAAACGCCTCTATATGTGTTGTGAGTACAGTAGTGTTTGTATAGCAGCTTTTCTGTGTGCTGTATTTCCAGCTGCTTCACTCCTGATTCAGTTTCTGATGAGATGAAACAGAGCTCATACATGCACAGACTACGCTCAAAACATTACTTTTTAAACTGCTGCTGCAAAATAATGTAAGACCGTTGTCTAGTTTAACCATTCCAAGGTATAATAAATTATTCAAAACATTTTTTGGTTGGAATTTTGAAACCAAGTGTGGTCAATAGTGTACATTATACACAGACACACTCCCACACATTACAAAAGCAATAACTCTTATTTTTGTCCATGGTGTTATTTAATACAAGTGTAATGTTATGTTTCAGGGTAATTTTTATATAGATTTCTGACTTATGCCAAATTGATAAGTCATTGATATAAATACGTTTCCAAAGAAACAGAAATAAATCAGATCACTGTAAGGGAAATTTACAGTCTTAGTCACACATCAGCCAACTGAGATCTTCTCAACATGATCGTGAGATATGATGCAGCACAGGGAACTGCATTTACTCTGTATATTACTCTGTATATATTTTGGGCTGTATCTTGATATCTAACATAAAAAAAGTTCTGGTGATACGAAAGATCATCTGCAGTGTTCTAGTCATACGTCACCTGGCATTAAAAAGCTGCTTCATTAACATCAAGAGCTTTACTGGCATTATCAGCCATTACACATCTTCCTGAAAGCTGCTGATTAATTCTGGCCTTTAATGCACCATAATGTTCATGCACAGAGTTCTGAGAGTAATTTATGAGTTTTGTACATCTGTCTGAACATAGTTTCATCTGGCAGACAAGATGTTTACTGTTGTATTTATACTTAATACTCTTGTTTACTAAAATCTGGACAAAATGATGGTATTTTGCACAAAAACATTCAGTATTACCTGAGCCAAACTAATCTGTGCATTATGGAATTGTGTATATTTAATACATTTAAAAACAAATAAAATATCAGAAATCAAATTGAATCTTGACCTCAGAACCGATACTGATTAATCAGATTAATATTACTAGATACACTAAATGATGTGTTTAGAAACAGCAGCTAAGAACCACCTACTTTAACAGGAAGAGACAGTCATAAAAAGTCATAAAAAGACAGACCACCATTTTTGTATGATTTAACGGGCGAGTAATCAACAAATCAGTGCTACAGCAAAAATACAACCCAAAACAAAATGGTTTACAAAGGCAGAATATGAGAACGTAACTGACGTGCTGAGAGCCAAACAGAGTGTGACTGAAATGCAGAGAGCCAATCAGAGTGAAGACGAGCCGTCAGGCTCTAATTAGATAGCACACTTGAGTGAAACTCTGACCGCCTATCACAGTTCAGTGAAACACTGATTGGCTATCACACTTCAGTCATACTCTCAATGGCTCTCAGGCCTTCTGTTACACTGTGGTTGTAAAAGAAATCCAGAGCACAGCGGTGGGGACTTACTGAGGTTGTCCGGAAGCTGTGGAAACTCGTAGATGTGCTCACAAGTGTTGCGGCTGTTCGGGATACAGAACCCAAAATCAAAGTCGAAGTTCTTCAGGAGGCGGTCCTTAAAGTAGTGCCTTTCAATCATCCGGAAATTATTCACAGGCCGATCACCTACAGTGAACTCCACGCTAAGAGAGAGAGGCAGAATGAGAGAGAGACAGAGACAGAGAGATACAGAGAGAGAAAGGTGATCCAGAGATAGAGAGGAAAAGAGATACAGAGAGAGCTAAGCATAAATAACTTTCACCAGACCTGAAAATCTTTAAAAACCTACTTTTACATCCATTATTCATTACCCTGATTTAAACGGAGTTCAAAAGGTTAAGTCAATCTTTTACACTCACCCTACTGTGTTTATGATGGACAACTTGCTGCCTTACAACTTATCAGTTCAGTTTATTTGATGACTTTATAATTCTGTTCTATTTCATTTGAGTTGTTTTCCATATCTGGTTTAAATTTGCAAACTTGTTTTACTGTTTGAATTTGTTCTGATATTTAGACACAAAGCCGACGGTGGTGACTCATTGCTTGTTCATCAGCGACAGGAATTTGGCTGAAAACTTGTGTTAACACTGCACCTTTGTTTGAAAGTGTATGTAAACACACAGAGCTGTCACCGTCCATCAGTGGTGACCTGAGCAGAAAGGTGCCGACACTGACAAGACCAAACATTCCTGAGAAGAAACTGTTTTTACCTTTCAGTGCATTTTTATGGGACTCAGCAGCGAACTCAGTGTGATGAACATCACATTTAAACAGTGCAACGAATGTTAGTCTTTGTTTTAAACAGCATTATGAACATCTGAAAAAACTAGTTATTATTGTGATTTTAACATCATTTTGTATTAATAAGAAAGAGATGGATTAAGCTCTTTTGAATATTTGTGTTCAGGCGAGGGGAGAGAGAGAGTGAGAGAGAGAGGGAGGTGTTAACTCTGCTGTTGTTTTGGTGGTCCTTCACTTGTTGGTGAGAACCTTCATGTATGTGGACGTACGTAGCTCCGACGGTGCGCAGCTTTAGAAACGCAGGGGTGAACTGATAACGGACAAAACGTCCAGCGCTTGTGTCCACGTCCACGTTTTCCTCATCTTGCTCGTCCAGATCTGATGGGAGTGGAAATTTTAAAGTTAGAGTGAGTGTGAACAAGGTAAGAGAATGTGGTATCAGGGAGGGTATCTGAGCCATAAGGGAGGGGTTGTCTGGGAGACTTGGACAGGCGACATATCAAACCTAACATACACCTTTTTCAGTTCCACAAGTTGGAAATTTACATTGCTACAGCAGAAAATGGACAGTACAAAAGTAAGACCAGCAATACAATACAATAAAAGCTATACAACTGTACACTATAAAAATACACTATACAAATAATTTAGGGCTGCACAATATATCGCAAATTTACCATCATCGCGATATCAACATGCGCAATATACATATCGCGAAAAAATATACATATCGGATTTATTGACTGAACTGCAGTAAATGGTGTTTTTCCAAAGCTCTTCACCCAGTGTCACAGAGAAGAGGGCAAAAAAAAAATCACTGGGCAGTTTCTTCATCTTCTGTGCTACTGTTATAGATTGTTTCTTTTGCTATTTTTTTTTATTTACTTTAAAAAAAAACTTTTTTTTAAATTTAAAATGTACTATAATTTAAATTATGTTTACATTTATTTAAGATTTTAAATTATTTAAAAAAAATATTTTCAGTTTTTTAACAATGTTCAATGGTTCAAATGTTTTATGGGAGGCATTAAATTCTCTGTTTAACTAAATTCTTTAAAAAAAACAAAAAACATGGAATGGAAGTATTGCATTTAATTTTTTTCTGCATAGACTAGTCAGCGCCTGGAGTCTCTGCTACCAGCAAATCCAAAGCAGAAAAACATTAACACTATAAAGGCTAAGTTTTTACTCACTTATCGCATGTGATATTGCCATCGCAACGCTCAACAACAATCAAATATCACGTTTTCCTAATATCGTGCAGCCCTAATATGTATATATAAATAAACAAAAGTACAGTAATCCCCCAGTTTTACGCAGATCAGGAGTCATGGATTCAGTCACACGCTGTGTTTTTTTTTTGAGAACCGAACCCCTACTTTTACATGGAAATCCCCACAATAACACGGAAACTGCTTTATTGTGGCAAAAATATTGTTTTTCTGGATGTTTTTACACAAGGGGACACATCAACCTCCACAGTTCGGTAGAATCTCCTTTCCAACGAGCACTCATTTGTATTTTGCCCCGAGTAGATCAGCATTTTTTTCCTCCAAAAAACGTTCACCATGCCGCAGTGTGCCAAAACTTTTGTCCTGCAAACTTCCGAGTTACATATCTCAGCAGGGAATTTAAATTCGAATACATTTTCTTCACATTTTCTTGAAGGGTGTTAAAAGATGTTAAAAAATTCTATGGTGCAAGACCATGCACTTTTCTTGCCCTTGTACCAGAAAATCCTCAAGACTCTGATGCTGATCTAAGTGATGGTGATGACCAAATTAGTGATCCTGATTATCTGCCTGCACAAGCAAAAGAGAGTGGGGACATTTCTATTGATTCCATGGATGAGGGGATGTTGCTTCAACAAGCTCATCCTCTCCACCACATATCTCATCTCAGAAAAAAAAACAACACCCAAGACCCTCACAGCCACAACCGGATGTGCGTTATGACAGCTGTGCACATTTGCCACTTCAGTCTGAGAAGCAGGGAGGGTGCACCCTGTGTCCAAAGGGTTTTTCAAGATGGAAATTCCAGAAATGCAATGTATTCCTGTGTTTAAAAGCAAAGCAGGAATGCTTTGTAGCATACAATCAGAAATAAAGTGCATCAAATGGCCATATCGAGGAAAAAAAGCATTGCAGTTGCACCCCTGACCAACAACATCAGTGCAGTTGTACCCCTGACCAACAACATCAGTGCAGTTGCACCCCTGACCAAAAACATTAGTGCAGTTGCACCCCTGACCAACAACATTAGTTTTGCTGTTGCAAAACTAGCTAGTTCTATTTATTTCTTGAGAAACTTAGCAGTTTGAGTTTTCTTAATGTTTTTGGCATTTGTAAATGCATTGGATACTTTAATTATGAACAGACTTCTCAACCATTTGGTAGAGGCCTAATGGAAAGAAATGGACCTCAAAGGGTTAAAATGAAATAAAAGTGTACTGGGAGCATATTTGGGGGCATATTTAGGTGTTATCCTTTTTTTTTTTTTAAACAAAACACAACAATGCAGTTTTCCACTACACGCCGGTGCTCTTGGAACGTAACCCCAGGGATTACTGTATATGCATATGTACACATTGGATATATGTATGTATATGTACATAGTGGGTGTATATATTTGTATGAACATGGTGGATATAAAGTAACGTAAAGTGTCCCCTTATATTCACGCAGTGTGAACTTCTTTCTCTGTGTTTAACCCAATTAACTAAGTGAAGCAGTGGGCAGACAGGAACACAGTTCCCAGGGAGCATTGTGTGGGGACGGTACCTTGCTCAAGGGTACCTCAATGGTGCCACTAGCAGTGTAGAGATTTGAACCCACAGCCTTCGGAACACAGGAGCAACTCCCTAACCTCCAGGCCACTGGCTGCCCTGAGGACACACTGGAGTGTCCTCAGTTGTTTGGTAGCAGTAGAATACACTGTGTATCAGGGTTTGCTGTATGTAGGATGATAGAAAAATACTGAGAAAAATGCGTTTGAAAACTGATTCACTAAAACTCTCAAACTAACACTTATAGACTCTACACTTACTCAATATGAAAACATTTATTGAGCTGGTTAACTAAAATAAAGTAAAATAAAATGGCCCCTTATAGTCATGTATGAACACACCACAGCACAGCACACAGTGTGAAAGTCTTTCTCTATCTTTAACCCATGCACCAAGTTAAGCAGGGAGCAGCATGTGGGGACAATATCTTGCTCAAGGGTACCTCTGTGGTGCCACTAACAGGCCTGGGATTCAAACCCACAACCTTCATTAGGCCACCAGCTGCCTCAAAGTCATGTCAGAGGTGGGATTTAAACCTATGCCTCCATATGAGAGGAGTCTGACCACTCAGCCATCCTGACACTAAAAGTTCAGGGACTATTTTTTTTAAACCACAACAACAGTGACAGATCTCTTTCTATTCAAAACAGATAATCACACTAAACCAGTATAAGCTGCATTTCTGAGGTGCTTGCTTTTTCTCTATATTCATTCCTGAGGTGGCTCGCCCACAGATTTCCTAATAATCTATATTCGGGCCCTGATCATCAGATCCAAAAGTCGTCTACAAGCACTCTAGGAATGGGAAGGTATAATGCACATGTCAGAGTTTGGGCCGCACCAATAATTCAAATGGCCTTGGAGGAGAAGCAGTGCTAAGCATAAGAAGAATAACAGTGATACTTTCCGAAATCACACTAATAATAAGACTCAAGAAGAACAGTAGTGTGATAAATGGAGACCCACCACAGTGCGGAGGCTTTGCGATCTCGAAGAGCACCGTGCTCGTTTCCAGGTCTCTGATCTTGAAGCGTGTGAAGTCAATGTTGTACACGTTGTCCTCTGGTTTACACAGGTAGTCTGGAAACAGAGAGGCGGAGACGAAGACAACACAAAAGAAACATTGGCAGAGACTGTAACCTCATCCCAGTGTGGTCAGTCTGGTAAAAAAAAAAAACACAAAAAAAACACAGGGCTACACGATACAGACAATATCAGTATTGTGAAAGAGTGTTTCGGTCCCATGCTTCCTTCTAAATGAACAGTCAATCAGAACAGAGCTTATTTACGTACATTTACATAAATCTGGGGGGGAAATAAATTATGATGAATTATAAATATTTTGGTACAAAAAGCCACACAAACGAGATGGAACAGGACAAAAATGTAAAATATGGACTTGTTAAAAACCCCATGGACTTTTGGATCTTGATTCATCAGGATACCCAATACCTCACATGGAGCTGTGATTGGTTGCCCTGTCAGAAACACTGTGACTACTTAGAGACTCATTTGTATATTGGAGACTTAGTATTGAAGACTGATATCGCCATGACAACTAACAGACAATTTGTCCTGCAGCACAACTGAAACACTAAGATAAGATAAACCTTTATTAGATAAACCTTTATATCTAATGATAATAGTTAATCTTATAACTCTCCTCCCTGGATACGGAGACCTGGAGAGATACATATAATCTGAGAACCACCACCACCATACCCTCACAAACAACAACAACAATAATAATAATAATCCACAGCAGGGTGAGTTGGCAATGCATTAACAGGAAACACTCACACTGCAGCTCCACTGACCATATAAAAATAATAACAAAAACAACACTTTTTTTTACTGTACCGCTGTATCAACACCTATGCTGGAAAGCCAGTGAACACCAAAAAATAAAACAATTATTAGGTGAAACTGGTGTATTAATCTGAGGAACATTTCCACCATCATATGCTCAATAATAATAATCATCATCCACAGATGGAAAATATGTAATCTGGCCCTGCATTCATAGGAATATTTTAAACTGCATCTATACTAGATACAAAAAAATGCATTTATAAAAAATACCCTAAGTTAAATAAAGATGAAACTAGTGTTTTAATCAGGGAAACACCATTATATCCTCATAATTATCATACTACTAATAATAACAGTAATCCAGTGCAAGGTAATACGTAGCCTGGCCATGCATTAATGGGGTTCACTCACACTGCAGTTGGATTAAATATAAAAACAACCAAAAAAATAACAGTGGAGTACGAAATATTTTAGTGTTTAGCTGTGCTGGAAGCCTGTAAACTCCAAAAGTATTCCCAGTAAAATAAAAATTATGAAATAATCTGGATTAAATTATGATAAAACACGGAGAGCCGGATGGAGCCTCTGACCGGGCTGCTCTCTGAGATCTGGCCGTGAGAGACGCAAGCAGACCGCCTGTTTTGTTCTCTTCCTCACCCCGAGTGACCGCCCGGAGCCCCAGCACTTCCTCCGGGCTGATGGCTCTCCCTAGCCCGCGCAGCTCCTCCTCGGTGGCGGGCCGCCGGTCCGTCTGTCCGCGTCGCGGTTTGAGCCGCTTCAGCGCGCCGCCGCCCTGCTTCCTCTCCCCGGAGGACTCCGCAGCGGCCGCCGGGTCGTGTCGCGGTCTTGGGGCGCTCATGATCGGATTTGGATGCGAGTTTTCCTCCGCGACGCTGCCTCCGTCCCTCCGGCCGTCCCTTATTTTTTTTTTTTTAAGAGTGAACAATTTACGAATCGATTCTTCTCTTCAATCAGCATGTCGAACCGATTCACTAAATCAAACGCGTTTTCAAATCAGTTTACAGGCTCCATGCTTCTAATTCTAACTTTTAAATAAACGTTTTTAATCACATTACACACCAAAATAAAATAAATCAACTGTGAATGTGATTTCATAAACTCTTTCGTGCGTGAACACTCAATTCGTGAGTTTATCGGACTCGCTCAGTGAATGCGAGAGTTTTATAGATAACAAAAAACAAAAGTATGAGAGGGAATAAATTAATAACGTTGCCCGTCATTCTTGAATGTGTATAAACTCTTAGTTGTGTTTAGAGATGAGCTTGATCTGAGATTTAAATATTCTCTGAATCGCAACCTCGATTCTATGGATAGTTCGAGTGCATCGGCTCGGTGAACTGAATCGCGTCTCCTCACAACGCGAGAGCCACTCGTTTTTAAGATGGCGTCGCGCGTCACTATGGAGAAGCCACGCCGAGAGCCAGGGACGCCGCTGATTGGCTGGACACGTTCCAAAGTTGCCATGGAGACCTTCTTCACAACGTTTACTTCCTCGATGTGTGGGCTGCGAATATATATAAATACATAATATATATAAATACTCATATATAAAATAGAAATATATTTCCCTTTAAATTTTAAAGCAGTCTTGAAGAGTTCTCCCGGTTTCCTGAACGACTTCCAAAAACTGCCATTTTCAGTTCAAGTCTCTGAACCTGACCAGTGTTTTGTTTGTTAAAACACAGTGACCTACATAGAATCATTCAAGCAGAACAAAGCACATCTAACTTAAGTTCTGAACCAGTGAAGAAACAGAAGCAGGTGATTCCAGATGATCAGGCCATGATCAGTATACTGGTGGTGCTGAATGCTTTATCTAGACTCCTTGCATCTTTAAGAATCTTTGAAGCCTGTCACAGTAAAACATTTGTTCCCATTTTATTTATGTAATCTCCTCAATATATCAAAAATAAGCCAGTGTCACAGGCACAAAGAAAATATTTTTGCACCAATGTGATTCAAAGCAAAATATAAATGGATCTGAGAGGCAGTTTAGATAAAATAGCACATTTATTAAAAAGAAACAGCATGAGTTTGCAGCTCCTGCTTCAGATTCTTTTCCCTAAAGACTGCAGTGTTGCCCTTTCACCAGTTCCCATCAGGTGTGTAGGGGGGAGAGGGAGGACAGGCAGCCCAGCAGAGGAGTGTTCAACCAAACCAGAGCCACCCTGCTGTCCGTCTGTGCAGCACGAGGAACATCACACTATGTCACATGCGTGTCCGACATGTACCATTAGGAAGGCAGTCTTTGGCTGAGTCGCAGGATGAGTGTATTTGGTAATGAGGAGCCAACGGTGCGTGGTTTTGGGAGAAAAAAAAAAAAGAAACAGGCATGCAAAATGATCCAACACAAAAAAATTACACTTAAGTACAACTCACAATGATAAAGCACATACAGGCGTTTTCAAAATCAAGGCAACGAAGGAACAAATCAAGGACAATAGATGACGGGGGAGGCAAAAACAGCAGGCAGTGCAAAAACTTTACCAATAAAACCATTGAAAAAAGGAAATAATTCCAGGATCCTGAGGAAAAGAGCGACTTTGTCAAACCCATCCAAAAAAACAAAAAACTAAACAAAAATCATCATCAACCTATTTCCATTTGCTTAAATTATAAAATATATATAAAATAAAAAAAAACCCAGGTCCTGTAACCAGCCTCATCCCCTTCCAGTCGCCAGTCAGAATGTGTTAACCTGACTGTCCCAACAACCTCATGGTCAATAAACCCCTCCCCACCCCCAGCAGCAGGACCACTCCTCAGACCCGTCCCAAAAACAAGGCCCCAAAACCCCCAACGATGACAACAAAACAGCAACATTATTATTCCAAAGATTCTAAAGACGAAAAGAACTGAACGGCACGCGGCCAAAAGTACCTTATATACACACGCTGCGTACAGGACACATGGACGAAAAAAAATGTAAAAGAAACAGGACTTTGGCGCCGATTATCATGGAAGTTTTTGCAGACGAATGACAGAAGGTGCTTCGTTCACGATCTTCGGCATCGAAACCATAAACAAGGCCAGAAAGGAAGGCATGAGCCGCCAGGTCCAGGCGGGGCATCTCCAACAGTGGAGGAAGGCTATACCAGGATAGTTTGGCAAAATATTCAGTTTAGCTCTCCCTCAAACGTATCATCCGAGATGCGCTTGGGGTCTGAAGTTCACTTCTCCAGTTTCAGCACTGGTGCTATGAGGCTAACGTGGCTAACGAGTAAGGTAAACCACCTATGGCTAACCATGGTTTATACAATGGCTAATAAAGGCTAAGAATGGTTAATGGATAACCATGGAGAAAGCTACTACTGCATCAGTTAGCACTGTGCCAACAGTGTGGCTACATACGTTCAGACATTCCAGCTCAAATGAAACAATCCAAATGAACGAGGTCCCAGTAGGAAATTTAATTGGAACGTCCCATTAAGCCGTATTTATGACTCAGAAAGTCGGAGGACCCACACCAACCCTGACCTCAAAATCCAAGATGGCTAATTGTGACATCAGCAGTGGCTGCGGTAAAGATTGTTTATTAGCACTTCTGTGTCATGAACCTTTTATCAATCTCTAATTATTCTAATGAAGTCAGTCAAACACACTGTGCTGTCCAGAGTCTATGTTTACATGTTGCTGTGTGTTTGTAGGCAATGAACGCCTAATCGTGGGTAACAATAGCGAACAATGACTGGCTGACTGTGGCTAATAATGACTAACTTGACTTTCCGACCCGTCATATAATGTCATACCTGTGCTTGTTCAATTAGCACCATGCTAACTGGTAGTATGTGACCTTCCAGCCCTTGTTAGCTACATTAGCTGTGTAGCTCCAGCATTAAAACTAAAAAGCTAAACTTTGGGCACCAAACGTGTGACATTTGATAAGACGGTGGGGGAGATTCAGCAAAACTATAATTTTAAGACAAAATCAACCATCCCTTGAGCTTACCAGCGCTCACAGCTGTCCATGATATCATATTCATATTTCAGAAATAAAAATAACACAGCCAAGCAGACTATAAACGTGCGTACCGTTAGCAAACAGAGCTAACAATTCAGCAGAAAAATTGCTAATATTACTCTCTTATGTAGAAAACAAAACCAAAAAAGATTATGTTTGGGAAAATATCAGTGGAAGAGATGGTGGCAACGGCTCAGAGAGAGATGGAGAGGTGACATGAAAGCACTTCACATGCTTTCTTGTGGTAGTGGGGAGAAATAATTAAGCAAAAGTAATCAAATTTACACAACTTCCACTGTTTTTTTTTTTTTAAGTCTGAAGTTTGCTTCTTTAGTTTAGCTTTGGAGAGAGGAGGCTAATAGACCACTTTTGGCCTAGTGGTTATGGCATTGCAATCAGAAAGTCATGAGTTCGAATCCCAGGACTGCTAGTGACACCACTGAACTATCCTTGGGCACGGTACCCTACACACTTCTCCCTGGGCACCATGTTCTTGGCTGCCCACAGCTTCCTTTGGTGAATGGGTTAAATGTTGAGAAAGAACTCCACTGTTCATTCTGTGTGCTGTTGTGTGTTCACCTTTACACACGGAGCAAATGAGCAATGAAATTATCATCTATTTAGCCATTAGCATGGTTCTGACCACAGGCCTACATCTCCACACTCATTTCAGAACATGCAACAGACTCTCTTTCTGACACTGTACTAAGTCATATTAGCATAGCTACCAACAGAATTTTCTGGTGCTTCTTTGAGATTAGCAGTTTGAGGGGAGAGCGTGATGCTAGTGTAGTTAATAAGCCTTTGTAACTTGTTAGCGACATTAGCCGAAAGAAACAAACTTCAGACAGCCAATACCTCCTGGCGGATTGACAATGTGTGTATTAAATTTGCTCTAGTTGCTTAAACTGTCTCTTTTGAAAACAAATAAGAGAAGAAATGGCACCAACGCTCATCAGATTTAGCGAGACTTAACACTGAAATTATTTCACAGGGATGTCCACTAAAGGCCAGATAACAAAAAAAAACAAAACAAGGCAAACTGAACTATCTTTGGTGATGCCGTAAAAAAAGACCTGGACGGTCGAGTCAGGAGGAGAAAGGCAATGACGGTGACTCCAAGGGTCAGGGTGGACAAAACAACACAAACATCAAAGGAAAGAAAAGAGAAAAGAACACAGAGCAAAATAATAGGCACCCGGATCAGCAATGTGTTCACTTTCATCTCACAATTAGCGATCAACTGCTTGTAATGGTAATTAGCCCAAAGCTAATAGCAGTGATTACGCAGGCACCGAAGCCAGACAGCCTCCTCCTCTGACACGACCGCAGGGTGTTCCTCAGCAGGACACATCCCCAAACATCTCCAAACATCACCATTAACCATAAGCCAAACCAGCGAAAATGAACCCTCCCGCTGCAAAAAATAAAAACTACTACAGAGCTGCCTAAACACATGAGACCCCGAAGGCCTGTGGAACAGGGCACGTCAGGCAAGTCAGCGCTAAATACCAAGTGGCCTGAACGCAAAAAGTAATAAACTCATGGTATTTAATATTATTTATCCTCCTTTCAGCACGAGTGAGTCTCAGCAAGTCAAAGAATTCAGGTGGTTTTGTTTTCCTTTGTAAGGAAAACATCAAATGCTGAGAAACGCACTGAAAAATGATAAAGGTCTGCGGAAATACTTGCGGTCACACTGTCCAGAAAGAAAATCAGAAGCTAAAAAACTGGAAAAAAAAAAAAAGAGAGAATGGACTTCAGTGAGCAAGAGGAACTGAAAGTAAGTGACAAAAAAAATTAAAACAGATGAATCCCATATATATGAGCTTGGCTTCTCCGATAGGAAACACACACAAAAAGAAAAAAAAAATAATGGGGTAACCAGTGACAAGCCGAATTTTGGACCGGACGAACCTGGTTTGCAAAGTGGTCAGTCCTGTCTTGGCTGAGTGTGTGTAAATGTGTGCGTGTGTGTGTCAAAAAAGTTCGAGCCAGTATTAAAACATGTGCACAAACACAAACACACAAATAAATAAACCAGCTCCCTTAAAGGAGCAGCTCAGCCAAAACGTGCCAACAAAGTGGGCACGAGGGGCGTCACCACAGAAACGGTCCCGCAATTGCCTGACTGACTGATTGACTGACTACTTTCCCGCTTTGTTAGCAGTTGGGTTGGAACTGCTCCTTTAGCCCTTGCTGTGGTCATCGTACTCCTGCTCTCTCTCTCGTTTTCATGTCCATGTCCCTCGGTGCTGCCCCCCCGCCCCTCCCTCTCCCCCTGCAGCCTGCTGTCTGTCACCTCGGCCCCGCCCCCTCACAGGCGGCAAAGGCAGAACAGTGTTGGGATGAAAACCCCAAATGCCACCAGAATGGGGAACATCAGACTGCTGTTGTCGGCAGCGTATGGGTTGGGCGTCCGGGGCCCAGAGCGGACAGGGTTTTTCGGGGTGGTGGACGTGCTCTTCTTTACCGCGTCATCTCCTGTTTCCGGCTCCTCCTCCTCCTCCTCCTCCTCCCGCTTCTCCAGGCCAGGGTGTGGCTGCAGCTTTGGCACGTCTAAGAGGAAAACGGCAGAGAAACACAGGAGACACATGATGAACTAGATTGCAATACTTCACACGGTCACTGCTAAATCAAATATCTGAATACATTTGCAAAACACTGGTTATTTAAGAACGTTTTAGCACTGGAATTTTGCCAACATAAGAACATAAGGCATGAATTATAAAAAATAATCAAAACTATTGAATGATTATTGATGCAATTACACGAAAATGTCGGTGTGTAAATAAGCAACAAGTGGTCAGTCTAATGAAGGACAGGTCAGGTTAAGCTGGATCACAAACAGCTCCTGACCCGCTCGGGGGAAGCACACCTGACCCAATCCTCGACGGATGCCCTCTTGACCCGGCCGGGGGACGCCCAACTGACCCAATTATCAGACTGAACTGATGTCATTATGTAACACCGTAACATATTATACCCAGATCAAAGCCATCTAAGTATAGATCTGTAAACTAGGGATGCACCAATTGCAATTTTCTTGGCCGATTTTTTTGTGTGATCGACCGATACAGATTTTGCCGATACCGATTTTTTCCCCAGACAACAGAAAATTAGAGCTGCTGCATGTAGTCTACACAAAACGACACAAAAAATGGGTTTCAACCTTTTTAATGTAAAGTGGTAGTTACTTTCCCTGTTTACTTTTATAATAGTGACATGACCATGGCAGCTCTATAGCAAATACAAGCAAAATTCTTTTTTCACATTTTCTTTACAAATTTAAATAAATAAAATGTAATACATAAACAAATAAATTACCCCCCCAAAAAAAGATCGGTTTGAAATCGACAATACGTGTGAGTGGTCGGCCAATCACCGATCAGGCCAAAAATCGTCCGTTTCCGATCACTGGCCGAACAGTCGGTGCTTCCGTACTGTAAACATTTCAAATGTTTATTATCTCAATTATTCATCTACACAGAGATAATCATGGCTGTTGCTTTTTCGTGGGTTTTTTAACTGTTGCTCTTTAAGAATGTATATTAATGTGTTTCAGAGAGGAAGCTTTATTATAACAGTCATATTTTTTCAATTCTTACTCACCTTCTGGTTTCCCTTTCATCACATAGAGTGCACACACCTTGGGGTTGTCATAGTAACCCTGTGTGGATACAGGAAGAAGAGCTTATGAGAGATACCTGAATGGAAGGATACATACAGGTATAGGGAAATGCAAATAAAAACAAATAACACTAACACACACACACACACTTTGCACAAATGAACCTTGGACCTTCTTTGAATGTTCTGTCCTACCTTGAATGGCGCACCGGTTACAGTCACATTTAAGGTGGAACCTTATTTAAGTTGTTTTGTGTGTTTTCAGCTTTTACACTGACCTTCAAAATGTGTGATTTGAGGGACGTTCAAACTTCTATTTAGCTATATATATTATGTAATATATTACATAACATTCTACTTATATAACATGACAGCAGAAGTGTTCAGCAATGTTCAGAAACTGAAAGCATCAGTATTTTATCCACAATCAAAGCAGAACTGGACAAGGATCTTTCCCAAACTGGACCTAGTAAAGTTCACTCCCCAGGATATAAAGTTTGTATATGGAAACTAAAATTCATCTGTTTTGTGATGTCACAGAGCTCATATACATATATCATTCTTAAGGCAAGAACAGTCTGTTTAATTGAGGGATAAACAGAGGCTGCAGGATTGAGCAGGACTGAATTCGGCCTGATTATGTAAGAGGGTGTGGGATAAAGTGTGAGTTGGTGGACGGGGTGTGTAAGTGTGGGGTGAGCGGTTTGGAGGTGTGGGGTGGGTGGAAGGGGTATGTGAGTGTAGGGTGGGTGGTAGGGTGGGCAGTTTGAAGGAAGGGGTGTGGGGTCTCACCTTTATGAACTCGATGGTCAGTTTGCTGTTGAAGGTAGACACTTCACCCTGAACACTCAGTTTCCCCCTTCTTATAGAGAACGGAACTATCTCATCATGAGCCGTGCTGTGACCCACACGGTCAAAAATATCTAGATCCTTCACTACAACATGACCATTCAGACGGACATCAAACACCTGGCGAGCGAGAGAAAGAGAAAGGCAGTGAGAGAAAGAGAAAGAGAGACAGTGAGAAAGAAAAAGAATGAGAGAGAGAGAGAGAGAGAGAGAGACAGGGAGAGAAAAGAAGTGGAGCAAGGGAGAGAGAAATGAGAAGGGTGAGAGCGAGAGGGAGAGAGAGGAAGGGAGCGAGAGGGAGGCAGAGAGAGGGAGGCAGAGAGGGAGAGAGATTAATATCCAAACTCGATAAACTTTGCTGTTCTTCTGTATAATAACTTTTTAAATAAATAAATAACTGCTTTATTGTGAAAGCAGGTTTTAGACAGACATTAATTAAACTGATAAAGGATTTTTAAAAAGCACTGATTTATTGTTTAAATAACAGAAACTAATTAAACACCCCAGCAGCCTCGGGGTTAGACATTCACACAGTCCACTCCACTGCCCCCCACTGCCCCCAATTAACTCACGGATTAAAACTAATTGACTGATTAAAAAAATTAACTGATTAACAAAAGTGAGTCATTAGTTTTAACTACCCAACACTTAAAGGGCCAAATCCTGCATCTTATTGCACTCTGGTTAATTATTTTTTTTGTTTTATTCACTGTCTACTTTACTCACCGTCACTCCTCACAACCAGCCTGGTCTCCTAGTATCATACTGGCAGGGAGAAGCTAATCAGACGTTAAGTGCTAATACTACATCTGCTACGAATTTTGAAGATCAGAATCGCCAGGTATCTGAACAACACATTCAAGGAATTTGATTCTGGTTGATGGTGTCTCTCAAGCACAACAGTATAAAACAACAACAACATGTAAAATACATGTGTAAAGATATGCGCCTACAACACACCCATATATCTCTTACAGAGCATGCTTGCTGCTCCAATAGGCCAACAGATGCGATTCTGATGAAATTTCGTCATTTGACGCACCGTTCTAGGTGTTCAGTGTATTCTATTTTTATTGTAGTGTGAAATTTCAAGATTATTGTGATCTTATAACATTAAAATACGAAGCGTTTAATTATTTGTGTTTTTGTGTTAAAGTTCACAAAGTTCACATTGTGTTAATGTTTTCTTTGAATACAAGTTCACAAGCAACACACTAGCCTCATTTTTCTAGCATAAAAGTAACAAACAATATATGCAGTATTCTCTTCATTATAGAGGTCAAAAAGGATTTGCGGCTCCCGCTGTTTTCTCTTTGTGGAAACCGGGTCCAAATGGCTCTTTGAGTGTTAAAGGTTGGCGACCCCTGGTCTATACGGACTACATTCAATCCATCTATTGCGGTTGTGATAAATGCTTATTATAATTATAATCAAATTTTAGACACAGTATTGTACTTCATGTCATGGTTAAAAATAACCATGCTGAATAATTCAGTAATAGTTTAAGAACTGCACTAGCTGCCAATTTTATTGTTTCCCTTTTAAACTTTTTGTTCTCATTGATTTGTCTTTCTGAAGTAACTTTAAGTATTTATTTAGCTTTAAATAAACACGTTGGCAAAATTGCACAAACTGTTCAGAAAATGTTATTTGGCCTAAATGCTGTTTAGTTCTTTTGGGATATATTGTTTGACAAAGGAAAATAGTTCGGTTGTACTGTTCAGTAACTTTCAGAATAGTTAAAAAAAAAAAAAAAGTTACAAATCAATATAAATATCGCCCACCCCTATCATTAAGGTGAATTAAAAGCAGCAGTTTACGCAGGATTAAGACACTGCCGGCCTTGTAACATCACACCCTATTCAGAACCTGAAGTGAAACAGATTTAACCAGTTTAACTAGTCTATATTATAACCTATTGCAGCACCTTTGAATCACCCCACAAAGAGCATATGATTTTCTAGTCTGCTGACTGAGGCCGCGACCCAAACAACACACTTGCATACTTTACACACAACAAGACTTCAAGGTAAATTTCCCTCACACACTGTAAAACTCAGACAGCAGGAATGGTAGATTATTAATGAGCTTGCTGTCTGACAGTGGGTTTAGTACTGGGGTAAATACACCAGTTAAACTTGTTTTTGGAGTCTAGGCTGTAAAAACGAGGGATGTGTTTTCAGTAAATCGTTCTGAAGAAGCTGAGGTAACTTTATCCTCTCTTTCTGTAAAACAAACGGCTGTTTCATAGGACTGGGAGTTTCTCAAAGGTTGGACCGACAAGAATACAGCATTTTTCTCTAAATGTTTCACAGGTTACTGTCACAGAACTGAACATTTTAGACACAGTATTGCACTTTGTCATGTTAAAATAATGGTGTTGAATAATTCAGTAATAGTTTAAAAACAGCCATTGCTATTGTTTACCATTTACGTTTTTTGTTCTCGTTGATTTTAGCTTTAAACAAACATGTTGGCAAAATTGCACAAACTGATTAAAATCTGTTCAGAAAGGTTTTTGGCCAAAGGACAATATTCGTACTGTTGAGTAACTTACAGAATAGTAAAATGAAATGGTTACAAATCAATATAAATAACTGAAAATAAATTGTGATGCGATATCGTGGCCATATCGCCCACCCTTACCTAGAAGTAACAACAGAATAAGACAGAATAACACAAAACTGTAAGTGTCGAACGCAGCAACAGCAACCATTTTGTCAGGAAGTTAGTGGGTCACAGGTAGACATGATCAGTTTGGTTCTGAGTGCCTGGTCCAGCATGGCTGGCACTGGGATCGGGCTGTTCTAGCTCGGACCACAGAGTTCATTCCTAACTGCTTTGCATTAAGGTGATATTTCAGACCCGATGTACTCCAACATGGGCACTGGACCTCCGCCCAACACCCCATACCACAAAAAAACCCACTATGCTACAGGTATAGCCCCCTTTTCTGTTCCAATACCACCCTAACATTACTTTTTCTGTGATTAATTGATCGAAATTAACGCATTAATTTGACACCCCTAATACATACACATATACGCACACAGGCATTTCTGGTGACATCACAAACAATACATTCAAAATGGACTGTCTTTGCATTTTTGCATATACAGACTGAGCAGATACTTTGTCCTGTTTAAGGCTGTTTTAATGATTTTTTTTTCATGAAAAGGTCCCTTTAAATAAACACTATTTGTCAGATCAAAGCCCCAGCCCCGTGGATTTTGACTGTGCGTTTATATAAACTCTCACCTTCTGCTGGGACTGGGCGAAGTAAACCTCTGCAAACTTCATGACCAGGATGTAGTCTCCCTCCTCCCGGACCGGAAGCTCGTACCCAAACGTGTCCTCGTTATATCGCTCCGTCTGATACAGGATCTGATCCTCTGGACTGGAGCGCAGGATCGGCAGACGCATCCCGTAATCCGAGGCTGAAAATAAATAAATAAATAAAAAACACAACGGGACATTAATCACCATCACACTGTGGATTTAATTTCAAACAGACGCACCTGTGTGGTTTCTGATGCTGTGCACTAATGTCAGCATCATCTAATCAAATTATATACCTTTAATACCAAAACACTGAATTCCACACAATGTTTTATATTTACACAATGTTTTTTTATTTATTTCAGTTAAGCTTAACAAATAAATAGAGACTGGGCTCTAAAAATGGCAAAAATGACAAAGGCTGAGATCTATAAAAAAACATGTAACTTAAAAATAAATGATAACTTGTCCCTAAAATACTTAAAAAAGTTATGATAGGTAGTGTGTGTTGGGGAGTGTGTGTTGGGCAGTGTGTGTTGGGCAGTGTGTGTTGGGCAGTGTGTGTTGGGCAGTGTGTGTTGGGCAGTGTGTGTTGGGCAGTGTGT
>JBBPDE010124450.1:0-14153 GCA_037974605.1 Nannopetersius ansorgii
AAAGGTCCCATAAAGGTCCAATATACTTAAAGGTCCCATGGCATGCTGTTTTTGTGTGCTTTTATATAGGTCTTAGTGGTCCCCTAATACTCGGCCGCCCGATCTGTTGTTCTCTCAATGGCAGAGCAGGATGATCAAAGCACACTTTACACCTATCGCAATTTCTAGCCACCGCAGGGCGATAGGCAGGCTAGTGGAACTTGTATTCATGTTAAAAAATGTTATGCCATGGGACCTTTAATCCCAAGGGCCCTTCTATTCTCACTTTTACCATACAGAGCAGCCATACTATAACACATTGCTTAGGGAATGGTTCTCATCTGGGTTGGATAAAGTTGTTGATCTTTTGTGAAGCAATTTCAACACTCAAAATTGAACTGCAGTCACTGCCTGCAGTAGAAATGTCAGTTTATAGCATTTTCTCAACTTAATTGACCTTCATAATGGAATTTTGAGACTCTGATATGCATCTAGTAAACTTGTTTTGTCTGAGGAGTGCCATAAACGTTTCCCAATATACAAGTCACAAACTCTTTTCCACTTCATTTGCTTCATCTGAACTCAGATTAACCCCCTTTTCCTGAAGACCCGCAACCTTTTTATTGGACCAGCTTGACTTTTGTTCTACACTGCCTGCCCGAGGTTACACATACAAGCCAGTTTCCATTAAGCAGACTATATAAACATGTCTATAATGAATATGATTCATGACAAGTTGAGAGTAAATGTCCAACTTTCCTAAATCATTTTCTTTTCATGACAATGCTTTGTAATGTGCATTAGTAGTAGGCATCCTTCTGTCTCAAGCGACAATGATTTGAGCCGTGAGCAGGTACATCAGTCTTGTTGAGGGCAGCGTCTGGAGTGATTCAGCAACTCGCGTGACAGTCTCTACCGCAGTTGCTACACACATAATTTGAAGGTGGATCTTGGAGCTTGATTCTGCTTCCTCGTTTTCCTTCTCTTTCTCCTCTCCTCCAGCTGCTCATTTCTCTTCTCTTCTTCTCTCTTGACTCCATCTTTGACTGTTTGTCTCCAACCATTGTGGTTGTCCACAAGTGACTCCCAGCAGCCTGGGTCAATGACTGTCAGTTTCAAGTCAGGCTTGCAGGCGTCCTTGTACCGCAAAGCTGGGCGTTGGCCTGTTGGTCACGTCCAGAAGCCAGCTCTCGGTACACGACATCCTTCGGTATGTGACCGTCCTCCATTCTGGGCATGTGCCCAAGCCATCTCAAACGACGCTGAAAGAGCATGAGGTGCATGCTATGGGAGCCAGCTTTGTCCAGCACTGCAGTTTTGGTGACCCTGTCCTGCCATTGGATGCAGAGTATTTGTCGGATGCAACGAACGTGGAAGCTTTCCAGTCGATTTTCTTGTCTGGCGTATGTCGTCCAGGATTCGCTGCCATACAGCAGGCTACTGATTACACATGCCTGATATCGAATTTGGTGTTCAAAGTCAACTTGCTGTTGCCATCACTGCGAAAGCTTTTGCAATGCGTTTGCCAATTTCCGAGTCGAGTGACAGGCTGCTGGTGATGGTGGAGCCAAGGTAGGTGAAGTGGTCAGTTACCTCAAGCACCTTGCTGTCAGTGCTAATAACTGGTTTTGAAGGGACGTCTTGGCCCATTACGTTGCTCTTTTTCATGCTGATTGTCAGCCCAAACACCTTGCAGGCATTGGAAAACCTGTCCAACAGATGCTGGAGGGCCTCTTCTGAGGTGCGAGGTCATCTGCAAAAAGTAACACTCTTATGAGGACTGTGCAGATCTTGGTCCTTGCTCTCAGTTGTGCCAAGCTGAACAGCTTCCATAACTGCTGTCTACTGTTTTTTGCTCTCATCAAGGCGAGACTGTCCCGCGAGTCCCACTCTCAGCCGCACCAACAAAGTCCAAGGGAAAGCAGAGCATTACATCTGGAGCCAGCTTAGCCTTAGGGGCTCCACTCCTGACTTTTCCTTTGGAGTTGTCTCCCTTTGCCTGGTCAGAGGCTACCCACAAGACAGTGGGCCTTTAGTTCCACACCTCTGGGGGCTCCTGCTGCTCTGAGATGCTCTGACTTAGCCTGGAGCCAAGGCTACCAATTACTGTGTGCAGCCACAAGGATTATTAATTGTTGTGTATTAATATACATTTATTAATTAATTGTTTAGTTTAATTATCACACACATTATTCTTTTGATTAATCTTGGTCAAAATAATGCAAGTGAACATTCACAACTTTGGTTTTAATGTGTCGCAAATCATATCACAGTCGCAGTCTGTGGAGGTATAATCGCAATCAGCAATATTGTGTCAATCTGATATATATGCAAATTTTACTTAAATACGGCTAGTTACAGTTTCACCATTGATCAAATTCCCCACCTTTATAGGGAGACATGGGAATTTCTGTTAACTGCACATTATAGTGCCCAATTTCTATTTATTTGCAAGTTTAACATACTGGGAAATAACATAAATGTAACTTTTTTCTTTTTATTTCCCCAAATTTCTGTGAATAAACAATAATTCTGCATTATAAGAAGTATGGTCTCTGCAGAGCATGTGTACTTATTTCAGCAAAACATAATTTGACTAGGGGCCTTTAAATGTCTGTGCATAACTGGCAGAACGCACTGGTTTGACAGTTTATTTGGGATTATGATACACTGTGCTACATGCTCTGAGCACTGACATTCACTTATCTCCATGTTTCACACACCGAAACTCCCTCCTCTTCTACTCTTTCTAACTTTGTTTCTTTCAGTGGCCTGCAGAGTGATAAAATAATAAGCATGAGGGAGAAGGTCAGGCCAAGCCCTCAGGCCAGCATTTTTTGGCTCAGACCACTGACCCCTACAGAGCTGTTTTTGATTTGTTCCTCTTGAAATCCTTCCCTCCACTGAGGCTTCTTATGGCTTATCAAAACACCTTTCTTCCGAACATTAGCCAGAAGAAGCACACATGCATGCAACACGCACGTTGGACAGAGGGGAGTCCTTCTGGTCAGTGAACTGTCTGATGAGATAAATGTGTATCCTGTCAACCTTTATACCCCATCCACTGTGTTTAGAAACCACACGAAATTATGGACTTTCAACAGACTGAACTGACCTATCCGTGGTCTGCCCTCAAATAATCCCATTTATATTAATGAGAAATTTTAGAATCGTCATTTAGACTTTCTGTTGAATTTCCAGTTTAAAATGCTGCACTACTGTGCTGGACTATATTGCTATAGTCAATTAAAAACTAAACAGATTACAACATTTAAGCCACTATTAGCTTACTGACCTGACAAAAACACTATATGTCATTTCCACATGTATGTATTTCTCACAAAAAATGGCCTTGAAGTATATTTTCCAATCAGCATCTTGAATCTTGAAAGGTTAGCATAGCTAGCACAGTTGCTAAGAAAGAACGCTTTTGTGGGCGGAGCATAAAATAGGTCAATTAACCAACTATCGCTGTATTCAGAATTGTTCACTCCTCGTAATATGCAGCGTTTTCTACAACCCTTTTAATGTAAACCAACCAAAACAAATATTGTGTCTAATACCAAGTAAATAGCGAAGCTTCAGGCGATACTTGTATCAGATAAGTGTGACTGAAATCATGTTCCTCTACGCTGTAAACTGTCAATAAAACTCTCTGTCTGTTGTACCATTTGTTACATTCGATTACAAAGTCATGAGCCACACAATAGTTTTATTAATTTATTTTTTACGAATGTAATATTGCTGCATTTCAGTCTGTGTGTATTTACTTCAAGCTGTTAGAAAATACTTCTCCACATCAGTCGATCTGTTCTGCTACTGATGCTAATGGTATTTGTTATTGTAATCTGGAAAAAACTACAAAAAAGGTTTACACTCAAATGTCTTCGATTAATATTAAAATGTAACAACCACAAAAGCCCGCAGGGTGTTGCATGAAAAAGCAAAGTTCATGTACCAAGCATTAAGAGTGCATTACTATATTACTGTATACTCTGTAAAGTTTAGAGTGTTGGGGGTTTTTGTACCTCAGCCTTGTATCTGATTCACAGGGCAGCATATCTTTTAAAAAAAATTAGTCACATAGCATTGCCAAGCATCTCAACGTGCTTGGAGGGAAACGTTGACTAGGTGAATGCCCAGCTGTATATCACTCCACAAAGTTAAGAGAGAGTGCAAGCACAAGATCCAGTCTTTTCCCAAACTGAACACAGCTTGCTGCGAGTAACAGGGAACCCAGTCTGTACATCGGCACAATTGAGATTCAACCCCAGCAATAATTAGTGTCTAAGAATTGAATACAAAAATACATATGATATCTTCCATGTTTCTCACACCAATCCCCACTTACAAATTCTATTTGAACTAAAAAAGTCCCAAAGTTACTGGTGCTTTAATCATAACTGAGACCATTTTCTAAAAAACAGTTAGTGTGTGTGTGTGTATGTATATATATATATATACACGCACACATATTATATGGACAAAAGTATTGGATCACCTGACCATTATACCAACATAGACTTTAATGACACTGCTTGGAAGGCTTTCCACAAGATTTTGGAGTTTCTGTGGGAATTTGTGGCTATTCATTCTGTAGAGCATTTATGGAGTTAAGCACTGATGTCGAACGTTAGGGCCTGGTTTGCAGTCATGCTGGAATAGAAAAGGTTCTTCCCCAAACTGTGTCCACCAAGTTGGAAGCATGCCTTTGTCCAAAATGTCTTGGTCTGCTGAATAATTAAGATAACCCTTCATTGGAAGCAAGAGGCCTAGTCCAAACCCTGAAAAACATTTACATTTACATTTACGGCATTCATCAGAAAAACAGGTCTGATACCGTCCCAATACTTTTGTCCATATAGTCTGTGTGTGTGTGTGTGTGTCCTTAAATCCAAACACACCCTCATTCATTCAGTGCAACACAACTTCACTTTAGTGGCAGGATACTTCTATGTAGTAACTGATGTGGTGACTTGAGTCAGTCAAAGCATTTATGGTTGTTAACAGTTCACATGGTCCTACTGCTTAAGCCACAGCTTCCAATATGAGATGATCCAAAAATATCCATTCAGTTGCACTCCTGTGAAAAAAAATTCCCAGAAATCCACTGCAAAAAGCTAAAAGCACTCAAGCTGGCTCCCATCAGTCTTCATTTCCTGTGAGTCCTCTGAATGTCCCTCATTTCTCTCAACTCATGTGGATGACTGGGTTATTCAGGTTAGGTTTCACATCCTTTTCGTACTTCTAAGTGTGGGACGTCTCAAACTGCTGTGTCGATGAAGTCTCGCCTCGTGAACCCTTTCTGCAAAATGGAAATGAACAAGAAAGAAATGTGTTAAAAGCATGCAACAAATTGTCTAATCTAAGACACACCCCACCAATCTCCAGCCTTAGGGAGTTTTACTGTCTCTGGCTCTATTGACTTGCTCACAAACTATAATTATAAAGCTATAATTTAAACCATATTAAATTAAATGGAAATCTTGCATACAAAGGAAAATCTGAGAAAACTATTACTACAATCAATGGTTTATGAAAAAAAATAAAAATAAAACTATCAATTGTTAGAATTCAGAAAATAACAAGAGCTTATTTAATTACTAAGTGTGTCGTATATCAGTCTTGTTCTTCAACCAGTATTCATCCAGGCATTCATTTCAATGAGTGAATTCGTTATTTGACCAGTATCTTTCTTTATCGTCAACCATAAAGCCCCTATAGCAGGGCAGGGTGACTTTACACAACACTGAGACGAGCGGTGTGTGCCACTGATGAACTGGGAAGATAAGGCTTCAGCACTGATAGATATTACGACAGTGATTGGATATAACAATGACTGGCAACTCCCTACATTCCAGTGTCACATTCCACACAAGGCACCTATCTGACCAAGGCCATTATGTGCCGGCGCACACAGTTCAGAAAACTCAGCTGCAGAGTAAAGGAGGAAAAGCTGTTCAGTCCAATTTTCAGCTACAACTACACATTTTGATTGTATTCATTTTTCAGTACTGTTCCATAAAAAGGCTGCAGTTTTAGGCTGCTATATTCTTTTTTAATGTATAGCCATCAATAATAGGTAACAGGATATATTACTATTTTACTAAAACTAGTATTTTCAAAGAGACTTTAAATACGGGACAGAAAAGAGAAAATGCACCTCGGCCGTCCAGCAGAGCCATATTTTATTTGTGTAAACACAGCTCATTGGTTTATACTGTGTGTTTGAACAGAGAAAGCTATATGTTAATCAATTACAGCTATCAGGCAAATATTTGACCAGCCGAGCCAGCTGACATGGGAATGAACCGATACGCCTCACAGGAAAGGAGAGATGAGCAAAAGCGCAAAATAAATATCGCCTAAGCAACGGAGGTGCGAAGTCCATCAGCACATCACTATCTGATTGTAGATTTATAGTATCTTCCAAACTTGACGAACAGGTCTTAGTTGGACTTGGGAAACTGGAAAAATGCCTTCACTTCAATTAACACTAACAGATTCACAGATGAGGATCCATGTGTTTCCAATAAAGCGTCTGCGCATTTTCAACATGGATGAGCTCCATTCTGGGGCATTTTGTGGGGTTAGAAGTCAAAGGAGATAAGATTACATGGAGAAATAGGCCATTAGCTGGAAAGGTTAGATTCAGAACCCCTTCCGTACAAAAACTAGAGTATATTTTAAACAGTTCTTCATATAACGATTTTTTTCATTTTATGGATGACGGACGAAGAATGTGCAGGATAGTAGTGTTAGTAGTCTCACCTGCTTGTAGTCTTTGTGGAGTTTGCTGTACTGAAACATGTTGCCCAGCACCGTAGAGGCCGCCTTAGCCGCTTTCAGCTTCCCTGGGCTGAAGCACAAAAGTAAGCCAGAAACATGAGAAGCACTGACGCGACAAAGCCCAGGACAATTCAGCTAAATAATGAATAAGTCCTCTCTCTCTCTCTCCATGCATATGGTCCATAATACCATAATACATCATATCTATCTATATATATACAGCCATGGATAAAAAAAACTTTTTTCCGTTAACTGTTTGTACAATTGCGGCAGTGAGTGTGTGTGTGTGTGTGTGTGTGTGTGTGTGTGTGTGTGTGTGTGTGTGCGTGTGTGTGTGTGTGTTGCTATTCTTTTCTGAACTATTGCAGTGTGAGCTGTGTAAAAGATAAGAAACGCCTTCATATGTGTTGTGAAGGCAGTAATTTGTTGTTCAGTAGCTTTTCTATGTGCTGTATTTCAGCAGCTTCACTCCTGGTTCAGTTTCTGATGGATGAAAGAGTCACACATGCACTTATTCTGCTCTTAACATCACTATTTAATTGGTGCAATTTCAAAATAATGTAAGAGTGTTGAGTAGTTAAAATTTCCAAGGTGTAATAAATTATTTATATGGTTTCGTTTTTGGTCAAGTGTGATCAATAGTGTATAACACAATAGTGACAGACAGACAGACACACTCACATAAATTGCAAAAGCAATATGATGCAGTCTAAATTTTTTCCATAGTTGTACATATATGTATGTATGTATGTTTATACATATATATGTATATGTATATATGTATATGTGAGAGAGAGAGAAAGTGTGCGTAAGAGAGAGGGGGAGAGAGAGATGAATTATAAAGGATTATTAAAGTGCAGAGTGTGAAGCTGTATTCTACATACAAGCAAATAAAAGCTTTGGCTTCTTAGCTGCCGGTTAATTTACCTGTTGTCATGGGACGTCTTGATGCCCACCAGCTTGGGCAGTCCATCGAAGAAGGTAATATCTCTTGCAGCCAGTGAGCTTGCGATGACCAGGTTATTGAGAATACCACAGATGTTGACCATCACGTCACTGGACGGTTCTTTCTGAAGCCCGTCGCTAGGGAGCTTGGTCACCAAGATATTCACCACTTTGGTTGCTACAGGGTGGGAGGAATAACAAAGTGAAAACAACAGATCATTACCATGAGATGAACTGCGAGGATGATGGAGACAGAAATGAATGAGGAAGTAGAAAAGTGATGTAAGAACAACACAAGCTAAAGGAGAATGAAGGGAGTAGGATACAGAATAGAGGTAAAAAGAAAGGAATCATTTGGAGTAAAAGTATTAGTGAAAAGTTTTAGGTCAACCAAGTTTTCTGGTAAGAATAAAACAGGGTGCGGCATGAAATAATAATAAGAAAAGACTGAATGAAAAGATTCCAAAGATGACTCAACTTAGAATGATAGCCAGTTGCTTATGCAATAAAAATCCCAGCACATGGTTTTGAGTTGGTAAAAACAAACTCTGGCTGATGGTTTGAGGGACTTTGTAATAAGCACATTGCAGACCACTGAGTAACCAAACAAACCCCTCATCAAACCTTCAAATACTGCCCTTTAAGATGCAAAACTGGCCGATTCACTGTACCAATGCTAACAGCGAGCTACAAGTAAACGTTGCCTTTTATGAAATGTCCAATGGGATTTTTCTGTTCATTCTTTGCACCATACAATGTGTAAAGTGCAGGTACAGGTGCTGATTATATCAAGGTCTGAAATGATTTTACAGTGTTTTTAACATGGTGCTAAAAATTCCACCAGCCAAGGTAAAATCAATGTAACAAGGCCTTTCCTGTTTATGTTTTTTTTTAATGAAATGGTAGCAAAGGACAATTATATTCTAATAATCACAAAAAATAGTTCATCCAACAAGACAAAAATGACTCCATCAAGAGCCCAAAGCTTTGGAGCCTTAATACAGATTTTATATAAGGTATCGTGTATTTAAGCATTGCCCAAACCCATTTTAGAGCTATCACTTTTATAATTTCCACTTTTCATTGATAATATTAAACAATTCTCCTAGTCTTTCTGTAACTAGGTCTCAGTGAGCAAAGCTGACGGAAGTCTTAAGTTATTTAATGCAGCCATTTGTGTTCTGGCACTGACCCATATCAGCCTTGTTTTTGGTGTGGCGGGACAAGTTCCTAAGCAGTCCTGTGAGAGAGCGCAGTTCCACATCAGTGGGGGTCCTCAAATGATCCAAAACCACAGGCAGCATCCGCTCCTGCTCTAGAGCAACACGACTTAGTATTGATGCCCACTGAGAGAGAGAGAGAGAGAGAGAGAGAGACACAGTGAGAAAGAGTGTGTTAGCCATGAGACAGATATGTGTTTGTATGAACAAACTATTTATGCACTAACAGTGAGTATGAATGGTAGGCCAAGATGCATAAGGAGCCAAGAAAATAGAGTGAAAGTTTACTACAAAGTGTTACTCTTACTCTGTACATATATACATACATATACTTAATATGTTTATATATTTTCAATGCACGAGACGATATTAATATTTTTGATTTGTATTGTATAGTGTACTTTTTATACTATATACTGTTGTTATATAGTTTTTATTCTATTGTTTTTGCTGTACTGTCCATTTCTGCCATAGCAATCCAAATTTTCCACTTGTGGGACTAATAAAGGTTTATCTTATCGTATCTTCTTTTGTGTGAGAATGTTGATAAAAGGCCTCTGGGAAGGCAGACAAACAAGAAATATCTTGTTTATTCACCACTTCCAGGGCAAATTGAACATAATTTAGGCCTAGGCAGCAGGTCACAATAATACACAGGAAATTCACTGGAGTTTCTAAACATAACCTATACATACTACACTATCACTGTCAGGACAAACGTGCATCTCCAATATAACTTACATGATTATGACAACACATACGGCAACAAGCATCTCTAATCAGTATCTGGGAAACCACAAACGGGCTTCTAACTTTAGAATATCACTGAGAGTGTGTGGGTTATACATGTCTTACCCGGCCCTCCCCTGCAGTTATGTTCTGTAAAGCCCCGGCCGCTGCCTCTCGGGTGGAAGTGTTTGTCTCGCTGTTCTGCAGTATGTGGTTATACAGCCCCACTATATGAGGGTGCCACAGCCACTCTGCCCCTTTCGGCACCCGGGCCACCTCAGTCAACGTAGCCAGCTCCTGATTCCGCTGCTGAAGAATGGCAGAGGCATGAAATCCCCACAAGAAGACAACACAACAAGAAATCTTAATAAGCAATGTTTTGTTCAGAATTTATGATGCGGAGTATTGGTGCGCTCGAGATGTGAGGAGTGATAAATTAGGTTTGTAGAACCGAAAAGGACTAGAGAAGTGTAAGCGTGGGTCGCACACTAAGAAAAAAAGACCCAAGGTCTACAAAACGGAGTTTGAATCAAAGAAAGAAAGAGCAGAGCAGCCGTTTCAGCATGTGGCTTTTCTCAATGCTCTCCAAGAACAGAGACAAAAGGAGAGCACTGAGAAAAGCTACATGCTGAAACGTCTGCTCTGCTTTTCTTTCTTTGATTAAAACTCATTTTGTAGACCTCAGGTCTTTTTGTGTGTGTGTGCGACCCACTCTTACGCTTCTTCTTCAGAATTTATCAAATGAGGCTCGGACGAATACGAACTGTGGATAGGACTTACATCCTTTGCCTTCTTTCCCTGTGGAGTGAAGCAGCCAATAGCGTCCCTGTGGTGTGTGCCCTGAGCTCGCGAAGGACCCTCCAAGCGCAGCTGCACTGATGGTGGGATCTCATTGTACAGCTGGTAGGACAGGTTTCTCAACACGCAAACACAGTTCTCTACACCCTGGAGAGAGAGAGAGAAAGAGAGAGAGAGAAAGAAAGAGAGAGAGAGAGAGAGAGGGAGAGTGCGAGAGAAAGAGAGAGAGAAAAAGAAAGCGAGAGAGAGAGAGAGACAGTGAGAGAGAGAGAGAGAGAGAGATTAAAAACGTACTAACATTGAAAATCTAAACCATAAAACAACAGGAAAAATGTATTAAGGTTATAAGACCTTGATACTGATACGTTGTTCATGTTCTTTTATGTTTTAGATATTTAATTCAGTGTGTTGTGTTCTACTTTTCAGACACTTCAGAGTCAGTTTCTTTCTTTTGTGCAGGAGTGTGGGGGTTGTAAGTCAAGCACATAAATCCTGTGCCTGTGCCTGACCTTGTCTTCAGCTTTGCCCTCCTGCAGAGAGTTCTGGATGTAACCCACAAGAGAATCTACCAGACCTCGCGTCTCCCTCATCTGCTGCCTCGTCCTTCCATTCACTGAGCTCAGGTTTCTAAAGACAGGAGGGAAATGGCAGGGATAAAGATAGTGTTCTCTCAGTGCACCAACGATATGAGCTCTGTAAACAGTAAATAGTTTGGTTATGCAAATGTGGTTATGCAAATGTATTTGCCAAGCAAAAGGTTTAGAAGAATTTCAGTATCAATTGTAATGGACTACTATTATCCATGCAATTTTGTATATTGCTGTTGCTATATATAGACACTTTTTTTTTGGAAAATGCCATTTACATAAAATGTACATTTCATGCTGAATGAACTAAAAGAGTTCAAAATCTTGTTACTTGTTACATTAAATAGTTTATTTCTCCCTGAAGGGTCCTCACTTTTTTATGACAGTGACAATGTGTGTGTGTGTGTGTGTGTGTGTGTGTGTGTGTGTGTGTGTGTGTGTGTGTGGCTGACTGTACCTGAGGCAGCCTGTAGTGTTGTAGAAGATATCAGTCTCTGATGGGCTCTGCTGGATAACGCCAGAATCCCCTCCTCCAGACAGAGGAACCAGCACTCTCTCAGTCAGCTCCACTAAACTCTCCCTCGCCAGCTTCTCCTTCAGACTGTCCTTAGACGACAGGTTCCACAGAATGCCTGCCGACAAAAAACGTTTAAAGAAAAATGAGACAAAAATAGGAAAGAAGAAAGAACGAAAACGAGAGAAAGATGAAACAAACAAAAACATTATTAAAATACGTTAAAGAAACAGAAAAGAAAGATGAAAAAAACAAAAAGAAATGATCTGTGATATCAAATTGTACAAAACTGGCAACACATTTTGATTCTCTGAAATATCTGGTCCTAAATGCCATGACCTCTATGGTAGTAAGTTGCTTGTTGCACTGACTAGGTGATAAAATATCAGGGAGAAACTTGGCAACCAAAAAGAGCGTTACAAGAATTTCAAGGATTGTTAATTGTGTGAATATGGGTGAGGGGTTGGGTGTGGAGGAGCATAAAAGCACAAAGAAGGCCTCTGCGAGGGTAATGGCCACTGTCTCACAGGGTTTCAAAGCTGGAATGAGTCCAGAGAACAGTCTGACCATTCTCTCTCTCTCTCTCTCTCTCTCTCTCTCTCTCTCTCACACACACTTTCTCCTTCCTTCTCAGGATACACTCACTGCTCTATTTACACTAGGTTTACCTGGAACTCACTGTATTGGCCCAACCTTCAGCCTAAATCTAGTTTCAAACTTTGTGAATTGAAAATTGTGGTGCTCTTACTGTGGAGGGGAAAGATATCTTTGTCTTTTCCATATCAGCTATTTGCTTTCTCCCTGATAAAATTTAGACAAAATTAGTTTCAAACTGCAACTCCAGATCATCTGTTATACCTGTGATGTTCTTGCGGAGTTCGTCGTCCGGCTCTTTTAAAGCACAGACCAGTTTGCTGATGCCGCCAGCTTCAATAAGTGCTGTCTTGTTGTCCATGTTCTCGTAGATGAGGTTGCGGGTGGCGCCTGTAGCGTAGCGCTGCACCTCCTGGTTCTCGCTGCAGAACAGCTGCATCAGCACAGGGATGCCCTTTAGCGTACGTACCTATTCAGAAAAACAGACCACCCACAGCCTATTATTCATATCTCACCCAATTATGATTTTTAACACTTTATTAATGATACCATAACCTGATTCTTACAGTTCTATACCTCGAGATGTCAGCTTTGTCAGTACAAAATACTTTCATTTCATACAGTGGGCTAACTGGAAGGCTTTACTTTTTGGCAGCATGTAATCTCAAGTGGAATGTTCTTCTACACTGTATTAGATTAAGGACTCCAGAAAAAAACATTCCAGGCATTTACTTTTGATTGGCCTTTTCTTTAACAACTTCTTTCATTACCTTTAGTTTATCAAATATTTCAAAATGCTAGGAACCACAGGGTGGCAGTGGCCTAGTGAGTAAAACACTTGCCCGTGAACCCGATGACCACAAAGTTGCAGGTTCAAACCCAACTTTCTATCATTGTGTCCTTGAGCAAGACACTTAACCCTCAGTGTCTTCGGGGGACTGTCCCTGTAACTACTGATTGCTCTGGATAAGGGCGTCCGCCAAATTCCACTTAATGGACATAATAATAGACATGCTTCTTACTGCTAATGGTCAACATTGTCTGAAACTTTCGAAATTGTACTATAAAGCTTCATTTACCAGGTCCTTGGCGTCACTGCTATGGTAACACTGATGCTGGACATATGCCGCCCCCAGCATCTGCACGGCAACATCCGAGGAGCTGAGATAACTGACCGCAGTTGGCATGTCCAGGCTATGGATTCTGTTCAAGGGTCAAAAGAGGAATAAGGTTATGGTTAAATATAATGCCTCACAGGGCTTCAAGTCACAGTTAATGTTTACAAATATACACAGACCTGTTGTTTTATCTAAATGAATGACTTAGTACACAAACCTACATTTTTGGATTTTCAAACAAGTTCTGGTTACAATCCACAAATAAAGAAAGCGAGGATAAAACCTGTTAAAATCGAACATCGGTCAAATTGATTAAACTAACAATAGGTGTTCATGGGGAGTATAAAACAGTATTAAATACTTTATTGTATGCAAATTCTAGCAAGACACTAGTATCCCCCCATGTGTACACGTCTGAAATTTAAAGCTGGTGGGTGATGTGATACCCTACACATTTCCTGAGCCATAGATAAGCCTGTTCTAGAAACACTTCTGATGTGGTACTGGGTACATTTAAAGACATCTTTAAACCTGTGTCAGGTTTCAGACTCCAGATAAAGCAAATTTGGATCTCAGGGAAAACAATGGCATGGCTTAACTCTTGGGTGACTGGATGAAGTGAAGTGGCCTCACACAAAAGAGTCTTAACTCACAGTTCTGCTCTTTCTTACTTTATTTCTCTTATGTTTTAACTGTAGGTTACTTCTCTATAGCATTTATACCCAGCATTGTTGTATGGTGTATCATTTGTATATAGTGTATTTCATATTGATATTTTTTTTTACTTTATATTTTATATTGTTTTTGTCTCTGGGTGTCACATATCTTGGAGTTCTTGTCTCAGGCATTCCTTCAGATACAGAAAGGATGCACCACATAA